>CALNHX010006519.1:0-87809 GCA_940337035.1 Agriotes lineatus | reverse complement strand
AAGTGGAAGCAGCAATCCAAAAACTTCTCAGAAAAGATGCAGAAATCATCCGAAAGGATGTGTCCTGTATTTTAAGAAGAGCGAAACCGCTCAGCTCCAACATCAATAAAGCAAAGAGAGCGGCAGCTAGAGCATTAAAGAAGAACAAAGATTTGTCATTCTCAAAGCTGCCAAAGGAAATGCTACTGTGGTAATGAACATTGAATATTATAATGCGAAGATAGGTGTCTTACTATCTGGTACAACCTACAAAAGTCTAAACCGCAATCCCACTATCTTTCTCAAAACAAAGATAACCTCTGCCATAACACGCTTTGATAGTATCGATCCCACTTTAAAGCACCGCTTGATTCCTAGAAATGCAATAACTCCTCGCATGTATGGTCTACCTACGCTATATAAGAAGGGCGTCCCGTTGAGACCAATTGTCAGCCCGATCAATTCTCCTACACATGCTTTGCCAAGACATTTAAACATTATACTACAGCCTCTAACTGGTAAAACAGACTCTTTTGTCAAGGATTTAGCAGATTTTGTCCAGAAACTAAAGAACATAAAGTTAAACAAATATGATCTCTTAGTCAGTTTCGACGTAGTATCACTCTTCACGAATGTGCCGGTTAATGCGGTGCTAGTAATGCTCAAAGATCTCCTGCCTATAGACCAAGTTGAACTTGTCGAAATTTTACTGAAAAACACTTACTTCAGTTGGAAAAATAAAATATACGTACAAGTAGAAGGAACGGCTATGGGTTCACCGTTATCAATTGTTATCGCTAATATTTACATAGAGGCATTTGAAACCAAGGCTCTCGAACAAGCGCAGCTAAAAGCGACCTGCTGGTTGAGATCTGTAGATGATACATTTGTCATCTGGTCACACGGATGGCAGATATTGAATCTGTTTCTAAAACACTTGAATTCTGTACACCCCAACATACGATTCACAATGGAAGTAGAGGAAAATAGCGATATTCCGTTCGTATCCCAGACGAAGATGGCACAAAAGGCTAAAGAGGAATCTCCACCTCTGGAAGGCTTAGATTTTCTACTTTACGTTAAAGGCTCAACTGATAAGATAGGACGTGTCCTGAACGATGCAACATCAAAACTGTGCTCACGAGCAAGAAAACTTTGGGTAACAGCTTCAAATCGGTAAAAGACAAAATTCCAAGTTTAAAAACCGCTGGCGTATATCGCATTCGTTGTTCTTGCGGATTGAGTTACATTGGACAGACTGGTCGTTCCGTTGATCTAAGAGTCCAAGAACATAAAGGCGATTGCAAACACAAACGCATCACAAAATCAGCCGTAGCTGAGCATACGTTTACAAATGGACACACTTTAGAATTTGAGCACGCCAGAGTACTTGCCAGAATACCTCACTACTTCCCGCGAATGATACGTGCAGTTATAGAAATAGAAGAACATCTAAATAATATAAACAGGGAAGATGGCTTCAAGCTTAGTAAAACGTGGACTCCTGTGATACACGATCTAAAGTATTACAACCACTGTGCGTCATACAGCCACGCCCCATGGATTACGTTGCACTCAAACGACCAATCAGCGTTACGCCACTCCGCGCGCCTGGCACACACGACTATAAATAGCTCTACACCGACCTTCGGTTTTTTGTGTGACTTTCACTCTGAAGATGCAAGCTGCAAGGTCTTGCGAAACGTTAGTGAAAATGGATGCACAAACAGCAAAAAGGCCAAATCTGCCTAAGTACCCTTGTTCTCAAGAGCCACTAGAGGACATGGCCATCGCGATTGTTTTCGCTCGACTTCACAAGCTGCAAGGCACATTAAGCCAGAGAATGTTATATGTTTATCTACAAACACTACGCGGTTTAAGCCGAAATTCTATGTTAAGAAGATTACAATTTCAGACTAATGTAAGGTACAAAATTCGTAACAGTTGCGTTTGAGTTGTGCTCATGTTTGTTTTTTCTTTACAGACGCTTCAGTAATGATAAAAAGATAGAGTAGTTGACTTAGGCCTTCCACATTGCATAATATTCCATGAGACGGTTATTTCAAACAACCAAACCCATTTTCAAAGCTAAACTTGCAAACTAGGACAGGAATATTTTTAACAGTTACTTTTTCGTTGCGTCCTTGCACTTTGTGTGATTAGAAGTAGTACACTGTTTTTCAGTGCCCCGTCAAAAAACAACTTATACGTTCAAAATTTTATTTACATTTATTAGTAACATTTATTGGCCACCTTGGTGATTGAGTAGATGTGTAGTCTGCTTAACAACCAGGTGGACATGGGTTCAAATTTGGCCGTAATCGGGAATTTTCTCGGAGCGGCAGTGGATTCGAACTCATTAATTAAGTTAGCTGTAAGTTGTTGAGTGTGTGGTATGTTTGCATGCGAGGGAGCATAATGTAAGTCGCATGGGGCGCATTACCTCCGTTGCACTTCCCCGCGAAGTATGAATGGTCTTGGATACCGAAAGGTAAAAGGAGGCTATAGATAATGAATGAATGAAAGTTACATTTATTATGATTTATTTTACGTATTTATATTATTTATTTACTTCTTAAAACTAACATATTGTGGTGGTTGCATATCAAGACATATAGTTTTTTTGTGAAAATTGATTCCTAGGTACAAAATTATATATAGAATATATCGAACTGTCATAGAATTTTTGAAGTAGGCTTTCATTGAACAAAACTATTTGTCAGGACATTTTTTAAAGTGTAGGAACGTACGGATAATTAGAGTATTTTCTAAATTATGGCTCCATTTGTATATGAGTTTTTCGTATATTGCATTTGTTAAGCAGATCGAATTTTATGCAGGCATTGGCTTTGTAGCGCATACAGCTGTGTTATCGCTTCGGTCTGAACTTTCGCCGCACACGTGTTTATTTATCGCGTCGCGGTAGTCGTGAACTTGCTGTTAGGCGTGTTTTCTGGCATGAATTCAACAAACAACGGTCATGGGTGCGAGAGAGAGGATGAATGTTTTATCTCGTTTTCGTCTGGCTGGGGCACAGTTGATTATCGATCGGTTGGTGTTTTGGCGCCAACGAAGCAGCCCCTTTCCGTTTCTTCTTGATTGCAGCGTCGCCTCAGCGGCATTCAGTCACGAACTTTGTGTGTGACTACAAGTAGTTTTGACAAATGGTGTTTCTCGCCACCGTCCGCGGCCTTGTGCCGCGAGGGCGGGCGGCCTTTCGTTAGATTACGTTCCACAAAGTGAGTTTCCGTTATTTGGTGTGAGTTTCCGGACGTGGAGCGAGTCGGTTACAGCAGTGTGTGTGAGGGTTGTTTTGTATCATCACCAACGCCTACGATTCGAGCTCCTTTGCCCCCCCCCCCCGTTTCGTAGTCTTGGGAAACTCGCCTGGCTCCCAGCTGGGGCTCCTTCGACTGCCACAGGTAAAGCTAAGCTGAGGTATTGTACTAACTACGAGAATTCCGCGCTAATAAAAAAGTGTGCGCAGACTTTCACTATACAGTGACATTTTTAAGCGCGCAGTATTTGTGTAAAAACTAATGTTTGATTTAATACACTCTGCCGATACGCAGTGTGCGCAGACTTTCATTATACAATGCCATTTGCAGACGCGCAGTATTTGTGTAAAAACTAATGTTTGTTTTAATCATATATGTAACTTAAATTACGTATTGCCGTAAGGTCCTTTTTAAAAACAACTTTATTTTGACAAAGATTACAAATATTACGCTAACACATGTTACTGTTACGAGTTCTAACTACAGACTGCCGCTGATAACATAAAAAGTGCAAGATGTCATAACTTAGGCGAGCGCGTGGATTCCGCTGACACAACAAAGTCACATAAGCCGCCAGGTTCACTAACACTGCTATTACGTGGAACTGCCTGTAATATAACTCCTCCATCCCTAGAACGAAGCTTCCTCCGGAAGTTTCACTGTTGTTTTTGAAGGTTGGGCTTCCAATTCTTGATTTTTTGATGAGATTCCTTTTCTTCGGATGTTTTTCCATTTCTTGATTAAAATGTGGATTACGACGATAATTAATATTACGTACAGAATAATCGTCCAGCCACTGGGGATATGATATGTTTCCCGATAAGTTTCCCTAATCGGAATTATTGGATTTATTGGTAATTCCTGGAGATGTAAATTATTCAATTTAATTTTGAATTCTGGTAGAATGCTATTCTCCAATTTAAAATGTGGCATGTCCATTACCAACGGTCTTCCGTAAGTGGCTTCTTGAAAACGTAGTTCTCGGCCTCGGAAAAACAAGTTGCAATGCGGATTTTCTTTTATTAAATAGATTCCTGACAGCAATTTTGTTTCGATGTCCTTCTGGCATTGAATTTGGAGCTTTTCTTCTTTCGGAAAGACTGACAGATATTGGTTAATTTCGGGGATGATTTCGATGTGATTTTCTAAGATTTCAATTTTTGTAAAGAGACACTTGCTTGAATTTCCATTCAATAGGATGTCCTCTTCACAGGATGCTTTATAATTTGATTGTAGTTGATATGAACAGTGGTAGGGTTTGCCTTGGGTACATTTGTCATTTAGAGGTGTTATCGTATTACCAAATTTTGACTTTAGCAAATATTTTACACTCGAAATAATTGTCACAAATTCTGACTCATGTTTTGAAGGAATCGGGACTAAATAGTAGAGGTCATATTCTTTTTCAAAATCAATAGGTATTGACAGAAAATATGTAATTTTATTTGAATCGATTTTACAATTTACTTTTAGAATGGATTCAAAATCTAAGATGTTTTCGTACTTTAATTCGAAGGGAAACTGATTCCTATAATGATCCGAAATTTTCTGGAGTTCAAGGAACAATTCCTTGGATTTAATTATTGTAGGATGCAAGGTTCCTACTCTGCAGAAAGTTATTGAATTTTCTATATCCTGTAAGGTATTAAGTAGTGAGCCATAAAGAATTAGTAATTGGTTAAACAAACTTCCAGCGAAAAGAATATCTTGACGTGTAGCTTCGATCTTAACACGATCACTGAGCTGTATTATTTTAGATTTTAACATTATTTCATTATGCTGAATATCTCGTATTGTATCATTAAAATTTCGAACAAGTTGGTTGCTAACGGAATATTGCATTTCTAGTTGAGTTTTTAGTGAATCTTGGTTATTTTCTAAATGATTAATAATTTTGTAGATTTTTTCTCCGTCATTAGCGTCCAAATTTCCAGTTAAGCCTTTAATTAGTGATCCTAATCCATTGATTAAACCTCTTTTGGTTCGGTTATTTAAGCTATGAATTTTTATATTTTCGATCTTTGCCAATATTGTTTTACTACTAAATTGAGCTACCTTATTGTAATTATCTAATTCTCGTGTATAAGCTTCATTATTAGCTATACTTAACCTAAGATTTTCGTATTGAATATTAAGATTATTATACTCTATATATAGCGGTTCTAAATTATAATAATGGACGAACGTGTGATCCGTTCTTTGAAGTTTGGCGGATCCCAGGTTTATGGGTAGAACGCCTAAATTTTCGGTGATGTTCTTTATTTCTATCCCTTGTCCGATGGCAAGGAACCTGAAACGTTTTTAAATTTATAAGTTTTACACTTCGGTCTTTTAATATTTGAAATGTGTATTTTATTAACAGTATTATGATGAGTTGGATTAATTTCAGCTGTCTTTAGATTGGGATTAATGCTTTTAACTACTTCAGGTTTGAATTTATTACGCGTTTTGCTTTGTTTTTGTTTATTTTTGACAAACACTCTTGTTGGAATTGGAATTTTGCTCAAGTTTTCGCGGACTTCGTTTGCTTTACTTATAACTTTTTCCTTTTGTTGTTGTATATCTGTGTTTAATTTTTGATACAACAATTTAAGTTTTTCTTTGTGATTAGAAATATAATTGTTTACTAATTGTTTGTCTATTTCTAGATTAAAAGGGGATTCTGTACCTAAATGTCCTGTTATTATTTCGTATGGTTTAAGATTTGTTACAGAATGAATAGTGTTATTGTAAGCTAAAAGTGCATAATTAACTTTAATTTCGATTGGTTCTTTTTTATATTCGGTTTGATTATTAAGTAGCCTAATATGCTCTATTAAGGTTGAGTGAAAACGCTCAATAATACCATTTGATTCGGGGTGTTGCGAACTAATAAAGTGAATTTTTATTCTATGGGTTTCTAGTAGTTCTCTTACAACTGAATTTTTAAATTCTAATCCGTTATCGGAAATGATCTGTTCTGGTATACAATGATGGGTAAAATACTTTACAAGATTATTAACTACTTCGATTCCTTGTGACGAATTAAGCTTATATGCTTGACCATATTTAGAAAAAGAATCTACGATTGTCAAAAACCTACAGTTTTCTAAAGATATACTGTCGACATGTACAATTTGAAATGGTTTAACAGCAGTAGGTGTAATATTGAATTCTAATCGAAGTGGTCTCCTGTCATATTTTGTTAATTGGCAGATTTCACAATCGTTTATAAAAGTTTGAATAGATTTTTGTTGATTGGGCCAATAGTACGTATTGGTTATTCGCTTTACTGTTTCTTCGATCCCTCTATGATTACTTTTGCCTTCATGATGAGCTTGAATAGTTTGCTTAATTTCGTCATCGTTAATGACGTCGATTAATTTTTTAGTACATTTAATCATATTAATTTGAGAATTTTTGAAATATTTTTGAAGCACAGAGCTAAATTTTTCGTATATTGGGTCTTCAAAATAAACATAATATTTAACTTTTGGCACTACACGTTCTTTAATAAATCTAATTATTTCTTGTTCATAATTCTTTTTTGAAAATTGTACCAATATTCTTTGCTTGGTTTCATATAATTTAATTTTAGAAATTTCTGCTGGTGCAAAGTTGACTTCTGATATAATTATTTGATTTTTCCCAAAATTTACGGGACAGTCAACAATAGGAATCCCTGCTATAGGGTCTTCGATATTTGAATGAACCGTTTCGTTACTGTCTTCGACGGCGTTAGCTAAGTTATCTACATCACCCGTTTCGACAATAATTGACTCATTATCAGTTTGATTTGGATTTGGTTTAAGTTGTTCGTTAAATGTTTCCATATATTCAAATATTAGAGGTTCTTTTGTGGCTTCGTTCATATTAAGTTCTACACGAGACAAAGCATCTGCATTTTTATTTAAACAACCTTTTTTATAAATAATTTCGTAGTCAAATTCTTCTAGTTTGAGACGCCATCTCACTAGCTTTGAATTTGGCTCCTTAAGTGAAAATAGCCACTGAAGGGGTTTGTGGTCGGTTACAATTTTAAATCTTCTGCCAAAGAGATACGGCCTAAAATATTTTACAGCCCATACGATAGCTAAGAGCTCTTTTTCGATTGTGGAGTAATTTATTTCTGAAGAATTAAGAGTTCTGCTTGCATAAGCTATTGGTAGATCGGAACCGATTTTACCTTGAGAAAGAACGGCGCCCAGCGCAAAGTTACTTGCGTCGGTCGTTAAAATAAATGGTTCAGAAAAATTTGGATACTGAAGGATTGGTTCGTTAATTAGTAAATTTTTACATAACTCAAAACATTTAATATATTCGGGATCTTTAGGATTTATTACAGAATCCTTCTTTAAGCACTTAGTTAAAGGTTTTGTGATTTTTGCAAAATCTTTTATGAACTTTCTATAATAACCCAAAAGACCAAGGAAGCCTTTTATTTGTTTGGTGGTTTTTGGTAATGGAAAGCATTGAATTGCTCTAATTTTTTCCGGGTTAGGTCTTACACCATTTTCTGTTACAATATGACCTAAATAAGCAACTTCTTTTCTTAGAAATTCTGACTTATCTAGTTGAATTTTAAAATTTGATTGCCTTAGCCTATCAAATACTTCCTTTAAGCGATCGACATGTTCTTGTAAGCTAGTACTAAAAACTATAATGTCGTCGAGATACACGAGGCATTTTTCATTTTGTATACCCCTTAATATATTGTCCATAACCCTTTGGAAGCAGGACGGCGAATTCTTAAGCCCGAAGGGTAAGCGTAAAAATTCTAATTTTCCATTTTCTGTGCTAAAAGCAGTTTTTTGAATGTCCTCTTCAGCCATTTCAATTTGGTGAAACCCTGATGCGAGGTCAATGGTGGTAAAATAATGACAACGGCCTAGTTTATCTAGCAAATCGTTGATATTTGGCAAGGGATACCTATCACCTATAGTTTTTTCATTTAATTTCCTATAATCTATCACAATTCGCCATTTTTGTTTGCCAGATGCATCAAGTTTCTTGGGGACTATCCATATTGGGGATGACCAAGGGGAATGCGAAGGCCTAATTATATTTTGCTCTAACATACTTGCAATTTGCCTTTGTACTTCTTTCCTATGAATTTCAGGATATCTGTACGATTTAGTGTAGACTGGTATTTCATCTACAGTTTTTATTGAATGTTTAACTTCACTTGTAAAAGTTAACTGGTTACCTTCAACATGAAATATATCGGAATATTCTTTAATTAGCTTTAAAATAGTTTGACGTTCTTCTGAATTCATATGTTCAGTTCGAACCATTGAAATGTCGAATTTGTATTTTTCGAAATTCAAATGATTAAAATTAGGACTCCTTTTACCAAGAGATTCGTATTCATCGAATTTTTCTACTTTTAATGGTTTTAGGGAACCTACATTTTTAATAGAATCTGATTGATTCAGAATGGAACAAATTGCTTGATAATTGTGCACTTTAGTAAGGCACTGTGGTATTTCTAAATCTGCAATTTTTGTATAAGGTACGATTACGTCACCTTCTTTAATATTTTGAACATCAATTTTAATTATTTGTTCAGAATTAGGTTGTACTACCATTGGCGAGTTATAATAATTTATTTTTATTTGTGCATTGGGTGTTATTAACAAGTCTTTATCTAAATCTACTGTTGCTTTAAGTAATTTTAAATTATCCATTCCAAGCAAACAATCAAAATGCTTATGAAAATTGAATAAATAAAATTTTAATGGAGCTACGTTGGCTTTAAATATTTTTGAACAGGGGACACGAGTACTAAAATTTTCTACTGATGTACCGTGTGCTGTTGATATTTGAAAAGGGTCATTTATAATTGAATTTTTAAAACATTTTTGAGCGATTTTAGGATTAACAAAAGATTTAGTGCTTCCAGTATCTATTAAAATTTTTAATTTATTTTCTGGAAATAAAATATAGGGTAATGCACTGTCATTGTATGAATTCAATTGAAATCTTGGGATTCTAGATGTTCCGAGGCTTCTTCCCGAAAAAACTGATTTTCGGCTTCATTATCGTCATGTTCATCGGGCATTTCAACTGAGGGTTGAGAATCGTCGATATTGTGCAGTTCTTCAACTATATAATTTTGATTGTTGGGTTTGAACTGGTTTTGGCGATAATTTTGGCCTGAAAATTGTGAATTCTGAGGTTTCCAGGTATTCCTTGTAGAAATACTCATGGGAGTTGGTTTTGGAAAGTTTTTAGTTTGATTGGGCCTAAAAACATCAACTTGATTTCTACTACTTTGTGGACGTGCACTATTATTCGAAGAATGTTCCTGTGCATTGCTATAAAAATAATTTTGTTTAAACGCAGGTTGCGAATTATGAGGATAATTTGTTAATTGCAAGGGAAATGTCCTTCTTGGTCTATTTTGAAAAGGTGGTTTATTCTGAGGATTTAATTTTTGTGAAAATTTAAACCTGGACGACTGAGCTGGTTTGTGCTGGCTAGTCGTTAATTGAAAATCGTTGGTTAACATACGCAATGCAGCATTTAAATCTGCAGGATTTTTAGTACGCATTAAAGAACCAATTGGATCTTTTAAACCTAGTAGTAACACTCTTAGAGCTAAGTTGCGAGAATATTGTGTTAATATAATGGCTTCTGCTTTTACCATCTGAGTTGTTATGTTAGCAACAGTTAAATTTAATACTTGTTGAACCCTATTATAAAACTCAAATGCGCTTTCGTTTTCCTGTTTTAAATTTGTGAGTTCAATATTTAAAGTGTAAATATCACGTTTATCAGCATAAGTATTCAACAATGCAGTTTTTAAATCTAACCAATTTATAATTACACAAGACGAGATATTAATTGCAGCGTCTCCTTTGATTTTAGCTAAGATGCTAGACATCAGATATTCATTCTGAAAGTCCTCAGCGTTATCCTTATTATAAAATTTGGTAACTAATTTTTGGCATATTTCAATAAACCTAGGGAATAATTCCGTTTCTCCATGAAATTCTGGGATCATTCCCAAGTATTCCTGTTTTAGTACAGGTGGTTCCGTCATTTTTGACGTATTTAAATTACTTGCGTTTGAATGAGTACTGTTAAAAATTGTTGGTGGTAAAATTTTAGAATGCGAGTCTGAATCAGAATTTGTATCTTCGTCAGAACTATCTGAATTAAATTGTTTACAAGGCCCTCTATATGACATAGGTACTTACAGCAAAATTACTGTCCTCTCCATGCGTCCTTGTTGAACACAGAGCTTCCTTCGATGTGCCTTCGAAGTCTTCTCGTTAAGCTACTCTCCCTTTCACTTAACTGGATGCGGAAAGTTGGAAACTCCGAAAAAAATCACAAGTTCCGGATTTTTTAATTTATGGTCAATAAATCGTTGATACGAATCGATATTATGTTCATTAACACCGTTTGACCATCCTACCGACTGCGCCACTTAAATTACGTATTGCCGTAAGGTCCTTTTTAAAAACAACTTTATTTTGACAAAGATTACAAATATTACGCTAACACATGTTACTGTTACGAGTTCTAACTACAGACTGCCGCTGATAACATAAAAAGTGCAAGATGTCATAACTCAGGCGAGCGCGTGGATTCCGCTGACACAACAAAGTCACATAAGCCGCCAGGTTCACTAACACTGCTATTACGTGGAACTGCCTGTAATATAACTTGTATACATATATTGCTAGTAGGGCCTGGAAACGGCCGAAAACATACGGCGCCGACATAGTTTCACTTTGAGTATAACGCGTCTCGTGCGCATGCGTGAGAATTCGAACTCCGCCTTTAGAAGCGAATTTTAAGTACTGTTTGAGGCTTTCGCGGTTACTCGAATTATTTTCCTTCGCATAGAATTTCGGCTTAGACCGCGTAGTATTTGTGTATGAACACCGCCATTTCTGCTTAATGTGCCTTGCACCTTGTGAAGTCGAGCAAAAACCCGCGCGATGGGCCATGCTCTCTGGTGGCTCGTGTTGTTTCAGTATCTTGAGAACGAGGATACTTAGGCAGATTTGGCCGTTTTGCTGTTTGTGCATCCATATTCACTAACGTTTCGCAAGACCTTGCAGCTTGCATCATCAGAGTGAAAGTCGCACTAAGAACCGAAGGTCGATGTGGAGCTATTTATAGTCCTTTGTGCCAGGCGCGCGGAGTGGCGTAACGCTGGTTGGTCATCCGAGTGCAACGTAATCCGTGGGGCGTGGCCGTATGACGCACAGTGGTTGTAATGCTTTAGATCGTGTATCACAGGGGTCCACGTTTTACTAAGTTTAAAGCCATCTTCCCTGTTGATATTATTTGGATGTTTTTCTATTTCTATGGCTTCACGTATCACTCTCGGGAAGTAATGAGGTATTCTGGCAAGTACTCTGGCATGCTCAAATTCTAAAGTGTGCCCATTTGTAAATGTATGCTCAGCTACGGCTGATTTTGTGATGCGTTTGTGTTTGCAATCGCCTTTATGTTCTTGGAGTCTTAGATCAACGGAACGACCAGTCTGTCCAATGTAACTCGAGCCGCAAGAACAAGGAATGCGATATACGCCAGCGGTTTTTAAACTTGGAATCTTGTCTTTTACCGATCTGAAGCCGTTGCCAAAGTTTCCTTGCTCGTGAACACAGTTTTGACGTTGCATCGTTGCAGGACACGTCCTATCTTATCAGTTGAGCCTTTAACGTAAGGTAGAAATGCTAAGCCTTCCAGAGGTGGAGATTCTTCTTTAGCCTTCTTTGTCATAGTCTTGTCTAGTGCTTTTCGTATGGCGGTAGTTGTGTATCCGTTCCTTTGTAAAGAGTCAAACAGATGTAGCTTTTCTCTCTCTAGATTTTCTTCGTCTGAGATACGAACGGCTCTTGTCGCCAGAGTCTGGAGAACTGTTGCTTTTTGCATTGGATGATGGTGGACAGATATCTAAATGCTGACTCACACCATCATCCAATGCAAAAAGCAACAGTTCTCCAGACTCTGGCGACAAGAGCCGTTCGTATCTCAGACGAAGAAAATCTAGAGAGAGAAAAGCTACATCTGTTTGACTCTTTACAAAGGAACGGATACACAACTACCGCCATACGAAAAGCACTAGACAAGACTATGACAAAGAAGGCTAAAGAAGAATCTCCACCTCTGGAAGGCTTAGCATTTCTACCTTACGTTAAAGGCTCAACTGATAAGATAGGACGTGTCCTGCAACGATGCAACGTCAAAACTGTGTTCACGAGCAAGGAAACTTTGGGCAACGGCTTCAGATCGGTAAAAGACAAGATTCCAAGTTTAAAAACCGCTGGCGTATATCGCATTCCTTGTTCTTGCGGCTCGAGTTACATTGGACAGACTGGTCGTTCCGGTGATCTAAGACTCCAAGAACATAAAGGCGATTGCAAACACAAACGCATCACAAAATCAGCCGTAGCTGAGCATACATTTACAAATGGGCACACTTTAGAATTTGAGCATCCTAGAGTACTTGCCAGAATACCTCATTACTTCCCGAGAGTGATACGTGAAGCCATAGAAATAGAAAAACATCCAAATAATATCAACAGGGAAGATGGCTTTAAACTTAGTAAAACGTGGACCCCTGTGATACACGATCTAAAGCATTACAACCACTGTGCGTCATACGGCCACGCCCCACGGATTACGTTGCACTCGGATGACCAACCAGCGTTACGCCACTCCGCGCGCCTGGCACAAAGGACTATAAATAGCTCCACATCGACCTTCGGTTCTTAGTGCGACTTTCACTCTGATGATGCAAGCTGCAAGGTCTTGCGAAACGTTAGTGAATATGGATGCACAAACAGCAAAACGGCCAAATCTGCCTAAGTATCCTCGTTCTCAAGATACTGAAACAACACGAGCCACCAGAGAGCATGGCCATCGCGCGGGTTTTTGCTCGACTTCACAAGGTGCAAGGCACATTAAGCCAGAAAATGCTGGGTGTTCATACACAAATACTACGCGGTCTAAGCCGAAATTCTATGCGAAGGAAAATAAAGCGAATTTTAAACTTGACCACTTCCCCATTGGGCGGACGACGCCGCCGCACTTGCGCACAGCTCACCATATACATTAAAGGGTTGGTTGTCTGTCTCACTTCCTTCGTGACCTCCCCACCCATAGCCGCTAGCAATATAGTAAGTAATACATATATGGTTTTAATACATTTTTCCGTTTTAACGTTTATTTCAACACACCCTGCCGATACGCAGTGTGCGCAGACTTTCATTATACAATGCCATTTGCAGGCGCGCAGTATTTGTGTAAAAACTGATGTTTGTTTTAATACATTTTTCCGATTTGCAGTGCGTGTAGATTTTTATTATACAGTGCCATTTGCAGGCGCTCAGCATTTTATGTAACAGCTAAGACGCACCTACCCTTCCCTTTGTTTGTAACTTGCACTGTAACATTGTTGTAGCGTATGTGTCTGAAGAACAATAAACCTATTTTCTGTACTGCCAAACGCATAACATCAACTGGAGCTGCTGATTGTGCTTTAGTAGACAGAAACGAGTTCTGCTCAGCTTGGTTATTTTTTGACATTTAGTGTCACTTTTATGTAAAAATTTAATATTTTACATTTCTTATGAAATGCGATAAAATAGTACACGCAACACGTTAGAAAAGTGGTTTTACTGAACTCGTATGGCCGTTTAAGTACTCGCTAACGCTCGTACTCAAACCAGCCATACTTATTCAATAAAATATCACTTTTCTAAACTTGTTGCGTAATATACTATTATAATGCATGATTTAAGAGTAATCATTCTGTTAGTACTAGAAATATTTAATAACACCATTAATCAATAATTTATACAAAAGGGCATATAATTTACATAAATTTATCTAACAACGAAATTTGTTATAAGCTGGGAAATTAATATCGTACAGCGTTATAGCACAATCATTGGCGGCCCAAAGTGGGGCAAGTAAAAATTAAAAATAATTGGTCATTACAAATGAAGGGTGATACAGCGAATTGTAATTTAACATTAAATAAGTAAACCACGTTGTAGGCGCATGTCATTATAGCATTTTCAAATAGGGATACACAAAAATACAAACATTAACAAATTAGAATTTAATAAAGGTGACATCAATGATAATTGTAAATGGTTGTGGTGCAAAATAAAGGGTCCGATATTATTGATAAAAAGTTTATTAACTGTTTTATTAACTGTTCATAAATAAATGCACATTTATTAGAACAATTAAATATGGCTGAAAAACGAACGGGTAACACGACAAACCAAGAGGACATAAAAAGAAAAAGCAACCGAAAATAGAAATAATAGTAATTTTTACTGAAGCAGAAATAGAAGAAGAAGAGCAGATAGGTGTACAGGGATCAGGTAAGAGCCAAAAAAAAACAAACCCTAACAAAGGAAAAGTTTGAACAGTTAATGGAATTTATGGTACACAATAAGAAAGAGTTACAAGAAATCAAGAAAAATGCAGAGGACAATAAGAAAGATTTAAAAGAAGTTAAGAAAGATGCCGTAGAAAAGGAAACCAGATTGCAAGTATCAATTCAGAAAAAATGCATTAAATATTGTTATGATACATGAGGAAAGATTAATTGATTACATTAATGAAATATTTTAAATAATGAGTAAATTTGGAGAATTAGTTTAATTAAATCTGGAAGAGATGTTAAGGTTGATAAATCAATTGAAACATAAGAGAGGTAAGAAGTTCGTAATGCATTAATTGAATATGTAAGGGTGTTGATTGCAGTCAAGGTATAATATAACAAGCCAAGGTTACGATTGATGATTGTATTTGCTTAATAATAATCCTGTAATATTGTTATATTTAATTTTAGATAGAGTGTTATAATAATTGTAGCTAGTGGAAATCAAAATTTGTTTAAAAACAGTAGTTACATAAATAAACTCAAAGAAAAATGTATCTGTAATTTTGTGAGGTGTGATTTATAATAAAAAAAACTAGAAATTGCTGCCTAATTTGTATAATTATTTGGTAAAAATACAAATGGTAAGGCTATACTAAAATCTACGAGGTGGTTATAATGAAATGAAATATTAATATTGAAAATACTGGGTAATTAACTGGAGAGATTATTTAAACTGTGAATTATAAGAAAGATATTGAAGTACTATTGAATTGGATTTATTGGTGAATGTAACATTTAAATACATTATTATTATAATTGACATTGGTGGTTATATTGGAACAAGAGATCTGTCATTTGGTTGAAGTGCAGAATCTCATCTTTGAAATAAACAAGATTAGATTTGGATAATTAAACTATTAAAACGTACCAGGAGTTGATTGGAACAATTGAGGGGCTTGAGTTTGACTAGTATTGAAACTTAGGAAGGATACGGCAGCCAGACAGCAGGGAAGCAGTATTTGGATAAAAGCAGTCAATAGGAGGGACCAGTTTTGGAGGACAGGGGTCATCTTAGCTGTTGATTTTGGCTGGTTGTGTCGAGTTCAGAGAGGACTGCGGTGTACCGAAGATTACCTAAGGAATAAATCAGATAAGAGCTGTTGCTGTTATAACTTGAAAACTTACCAGGAGTGGTTGGATTGGGAGTTCACATTGGATAGAGCGATTGCAACTGGAGTCAGCAGGATCGTGAATTGGTTGACAGGCTTGAGCAGTAGGTGTCAAGCAGGTTGACATTGGGATCAGTCGAGACAGGAGGCACTGGTGTTTGGTATTGGAGCAGGATAGGCTTAATAAGTGACAAGGTTTGTTTTAGCAATTAATATTGAAACATAAACAATAAAGATCAATTAGTGAAACAAGATAATACGAAGTGATAACTAAATTGATTTGAATTGATTAAGATGTGTGTAATTGTAAAAAATGCAATTGTCAATACCTGGTTTGGTCAAGTTGAGGATTGGATTTGACGTTTGGTGTCATTGCAAGTAAAACAAATTTTGAAAATATAATTTTATTACGTCAATTAAGAGAACTAGATTTTCATGAACCTACCCTGAAAATAAGAGATCTTGATTATAAACAATAATTATAGTTAGCTGAAGCAGTATCTGCAAATAAAAAGGATAAGCTTTAAGAAAAATTAATTACGTGCTAAATATTATATAGCAGATAGAGATACAAGCATCATATGTATCATATCAATATATTACTATGGAGAAAATTTATGATTAGATACACAATAAAAAATTTGATTAGAAAACATGTAAACCTAAATATTTTGTGAAAATCTAAAATTTGAAAATGAAACTCTTTTATAGTGATTTTTGTTAAAATCTGGTTGGTGTATAAACGGGTATACATGGTATAAAATTGACGAGAAGAAAAAAAATTAAGAGAAACTACTGCTACAATCTACAAAAGTAATTTTTGGAATTGTGTGCTCTACTGAGTTTATTGTTGATTAATTACATCATGTGAATTGGATAACGGGCGTTGCATTTATTGATAGTGAGCCTCACCGAGTATTTTATTAGAGTAAACATTTTGTGAATTCGTTAAAAGGTTTTTCATTTACTGGTATTCTACTTCGTCGAGCTTTTTATTGGAGTGGACGTCTTGTGAATTGGACGTCATCGAGATTCTTGTTACTGGCTTGTGGACAGGATACATTTCAGTTACTGGTAGTATATCTTGTCAAGCTTGTTGGTAGAAGTAACGAGTATCCTGTCATATTTAGATGGAGGACGTTTGCAGTTACTGGTAGTTAATTGCATCTATACTTGGATTAGTGCGCAGATGAAAAAACTTCTGTAAGCAGATGGAATACACTTGGATCACTGAAGAGATAGATTGAATTGCTTGGACAAGTGAGTTGTCACATTTGTTAAAAGAGCTGAAAGTAAAGCATTAATAAAGTGAAGTGAAGTAATTATAAAAAGGAACTTCTTACATGTTTCATGTTTATGGAGTGATAGGTATTGTAACAAATATGCTTTTGACTAATTTTCCACTTTCATAGTCATTTGATATTGGCAATTATCGACCTATCCTAGAATTTTTGAAGTAAGCTTTCATTGAACAAAACTATTTTTCAAATGACAAACAATAATTTTTATCTACTCCAGTGGGATAAGTAACTCATTACGTCACTCATTTGACTCTATTTCAGTTACGTAATGAAGCTCATTACACAACTCAGTTGCGTAATGGTTTCATTACGCAACTGAGTTGCGTAATGACTTCATTACGTAACTGAAATAGTGTCAAATGAATGACATAATGACATTTGCCTACTAAAATGTTTTTGAAACTGACAGATCTGACATTTCTCTTAATGCACTTTTCTCAATTTTAGGCAGTCGTAGATACAATTTTGTACAATACATGTGTGATAATGCATCATTAATATACTTGTGTGTTTACATAACTCGTGCTACGCACTTGTTTGTAACTTACACACACGTATATTAATGATGCTGTTATCCCACTTGTATAGTAAATAACTATTATCTACTCTGCGTTCGTACTGAGGCTATTATGACACTCGTTTGCGTATCGTAATAGACAACAAGCGATGCTATAAGTAAGAAAGAGATAAACATAGTAGCAAATATACGAGGCTTGAAGCTCATTTTAATTATGACATTTGTCAACTAATTGTGCCTACTAGAATAATTTTGTTGTATGGTCATCTCTTTCTTACTCAAGCATTCTATTTTGTTGTTCATGTTATCTTATTGCTGTTATATATAATTATGGCCCCATCGGTATATAACAGCACTGAGATAACATGAACAAGAAAATAACACATATTGCTTGAGTAAAAAAGAGAAAAACATAGTAGCAAATATACGAGTAGGCTTGACGTTCACTTTAATTATGACATAAGTCAACTAATTGTGCCTGCTAAAATAATTTGGTTGTATGGTCATCTCTTTCTTACTCAAGCATTCTATTGTGTTGTTCATGTTATCTTATTGCTGTTATATATAATTATGGCGCCATCCGTATATACCTTTATATTCAAAGTGATGTACATATTAAACTGTCAATAGCCGCCTTTATTGCACAGCACAAATGTTGCCACCTGCCGTAAAATTCCCTAGCTTTTGAAATTTTATCTTTTTTTGTTTAAAAAAGTGGCAAAGTACACTCATGGACAAGAAAAGCGGTACACTAAAATTTTCTGAAAAAGTTGCGATATGTCAAATTACGATAACTTTTTAAATTATGAAGTGAGAAAGTTCTATAAAAAATTAAATTGGCCTATATGCTTTAAGAATTTTAATGTTGCCCGATGAGTTTTTTAAAAATGACTGATGACTGAGCGGGAGCATGCGAAATTGAGAAATAACGAACCGAGTTTACTGCGGTGCATAAGGTAAACAAACAAATTTACGTCATTGCGAGAAAAAAAAACTTGAAGGTTAGAGTATCCTCTACAAAATTTCTCCCTAAAAGTATCTCTGTAAAACTTTTTTTTTGGGTTATTTTTTTCTTTTAATGCCAACAACTCAAAAAAAATGGTTTTACAGAGATGCATTAAAGGGGAAATTTTAAAAAGGATACTCTAACCTTTCATGTTCTTTGTGTGGCAGTGACGTAAGAAATTTTTCTTACGTTATGCACCGCCTCAAACTCGGCCGGTTATTTCTCAATTTCTCATGCTTTCGCTCAGTCATCCGCCATTTTTAAAATACTCATCGCGCATCGTTGAAATTAACTGATTCTTAAAGCATATAGTTTAAGCTTTATTTTAATTTTTTATAAATCTTTCTAACTTAATAATTTAAAAAGTTATCGTCATTTGAAGTATCGCGATTTTTTCAAACAATTTTAGTGTACCGGTTTTTTCGTCCAAAGAGTATAGATAAAATACTGTATGATACCTTGTTTATAAGACATTTTGTAGCACTTACTACTTTAGGCTACAAAATGCTTCTTATAAAACTCGTGTCATAATATACTATTATAATGCATGAACCGACCTGATTTAAGAGTAATTGTTCTTTTAGAGATAGAAATATTTAATAACAACAATAATCAATAATTTATACAAAAAGGCATATAATTTACATAAATTCATATAACACCAAAATTTCTTATAAGCTGGGAAATTAATATCATACAGGGTTATAGCAATATATATTTACACTTACAAACTACCTTACTAACTACTCTTCGACTTCCTTTTCTTCACCACTGTTGTCGTCTTTTTCTCCACCTAAATACTAGGTCTCGGTGAGACGTCAAAGATGTCGTCCGCACCATTGAGGCGATGGTTTGAAGGGCTCCATATCAAACTATCGCCAAAATCCGATAACGGTGCTGGCGACCCATCCGACTTCGTTCATCAGACCGGTCCTCCAGGCGGGCGAAATCCACTTCCCCATTCACCGGTGCTCCTGGTGTTGTCCAGCTCGAGGATGGCAACCAGCCTGATTTTTTCACCATTCGGCGTTAACAGGTGTCCCTTGATGTACTGGAAAAAGGCACCATTACGTTCGTACGACTCCAAGAATTTCTGGAGCTGGATGATTTGAAAGAGGCGTCCACGAGAAGGTTGTGAGCCAGAACTTTATCCACCCATTTGCCAGGTTCTGCTCCTCCTCCTGGGGCACGTATAAGATAGTGGAGGTGGCGTAATACAGAACAAACAACATCTTCACTGTGTGATGTCGAAAGAAGGACTGCGGTGCATTAACTCTGGCCGAAATTCATAACCTCTTTTGGTAACATTGGTTTTCAAGTCACGCTCACAGTACTATCTTTCTGGAGAAAAATATTTGAAGGTTACATCACGAAAATCACCGCCTCAAGTAGAAAGAAAAAATTCGCAAAACGACCAAAAGTGTTTGAAAAACCGCCCCAAAAATGAAGAAAAAACCAACTTGTATCGGTTACGTACTGTCCACGTATCTTCTTGGGAACGTTATGATTTAACAATGATACAAACCATCAGTTGGAACTCAGCAGCCAGCGCAGTATTTGGCACACCTTGTCGACATTTTATCACATCATCCTTATTCAAGGTTTGTCCAATTAAGTCTTTAACGTAATAGTCCGTATTGTTCAGAGTGATGCGAGTTAGTTTAGGATTTATTACTACACTTGTTATCTTAGCTTTACTGAAGGAAATATTATATTCCGTGGATCCATGTAGTAGGAAGTACCATCCGATAGGATGTGTACTTGTAGCCGTAAATCTCGTTCATAATAGACACCACTCAGATTGCCAAGATCTTCAAACACATACACCTGGGGATGTGCAGCGGAATGTGCATATACCTGCCAAATTTATCGATCGGTATTGTTGGGCGCACCACTGATGAACTTATTATGGAGTGATTAAGCTTGTGCAACCACTAAAATGCGATGTTCCCGTTTGTCGAGGTGAGTGTGGACGGGGTGAAGCTCAGTTTGTCGAGATGCGAAGCACTGAGTATGTAGAACTATACTTCTCGAAGTGCAACACCGAGTTTGAAGGGCGAAGCTCGACTGTCGCGGTGCGAAGCACCACATTTTGTTGGGGCAAAGCACCTCAACAAACGGGTTTTGTTGAGGTGCGGAGCAATGAGTTTGGACGAGGTAATACTGGGAAAGTAGACGGTACTAGGATCACAATGAAAAAAACCCCGCCCAAGTACCTCAATAACCAACGCAGATTTGCGCATTTTAAGATTTGACCTTAACGCCCAAATTTTATAAGCTCGTCGCAAAGTAGACGGCAATAGCAACACAATGCAAAAAACCCACTCAGGTATTTCAATAAGCAACGGAGATATGCAATTTTTAATATTTTACCCGATTTTGATTTGGGAAAAAAGAAAACCAAAAACACCGCTCAAATATCCCGTCACTTTTTACCCTATAAAATTTGTTGACCTGCTCTTCTCTTTACCCTCCACCAGAAATGAAAATGTTTTGATTGAATTCTCTGTCTTGACCCTTTTCTAACGCACTCACTAGTAACGTTTTGCGGTACTTCTAAGTTATCAAAATTGATTGTTAAACTTGGCCAAAGTCAAGTTTTAGAAATTGCATACCTCCGTTGTTTATTGAGATATTTGAGTGGGTTTTTTTGCATTATGCTGCTATTTCCGTCTACTTTTTGATTATCAGTTTACAAGTAATAGTTCACAATCATCCAAATATACAGGGTGAGGCACATAAAGTGTTACAGAGCAATAGCACTCAAACTATTGATCATATCCAAAAATGTTTCAGACAAAAGTTTCAGTGTTCGAAAAGGCCGTCATACTGGACCACCCTATTTTTTTATCGGTGGAATCACTGAAGCTACGTCAAGGTCAACTCTAGATTTTTAAATGGAACTATGTATTTTTTTTTTGATGACATTATTACCGATTTTAAGACAAATTCAGCTACCTGCAACACAAGGTCATTCTAGTTAGCAAAGTATGAAGATAGTCAAAAAATTGAAAAATATCTGAATAATCACTTTCAAAGGATCCACTAACCTTGGTTTGGTTCTACCTACAGAAGATGCTCGAAGTGATGACCCTCGACTTGTAAGCACTTGTTAATTTGCTGATGAAAAGACCGTCTAACTTCAGCTAACATTTGTGGTGTAATTTCGGTACATGCTCGTCGTATTCTGTCTTTCATGTCGTCAGGCGTGGTAGGTGCTACCGCCATTACGCGATCTTTGACAAAACCCCATAAAAAGTAATCTGCTGATGTTAGATCTGGCGATCGAGGTGGCCAAGCTACAGGACCACCTCGTCCTATCCACTTTTCGCCAAAAATCTCATTCATCACTTGTCTTAAACACAGAGCATAATGGGGTGGTGCACCGTCGTGTTGACTCGTGTTTGTTGCACAGTTGCATTTTTCGATTTTTCGACTATTTTCGTACTTTGCGTGACTAGAATGAACTTGTGTTTCAGGTCGCTGAATTTGTCTTCAAATCGGTAATAATGTCATAAAAAAAATACATGGTTCCATTTAAAAAAGTGGAGTTGACCTTGATGTAGCTTCAGCGCCTCCACCGATAAAAAAATAGGGTGGTCCAGTATGACGGCCTTCTCGAACACTGAAACTTTTGTCTGAAACATTTTTGGATATGATCAATAGTTTGAGTGATATTGCTCTGTAACACTTTATGTGCCTCACTCTGTATATTACAACAAACACACCAACTTCAGTTTAAGCCGCACAATAGCACTCACAGTTGACCTTCAGGTACGTCTCTTCTCCGATTATCAAAAAAATGTCATTTAATTGCTGTTATTTAAATGTATTTACTTTGAACAACTACATGATACAGTAACACTATGCTAGCTACATAAAAACTACAAAAACACGTATTGCTCCAACGCTTGCTTTTGTTGTGTGTATTGTTTCAATTCACTATTGTAATTAATAATGTTCAAAGCAAACTTTAGTATTTTATACATGCACCGCCCATTCTTTGATTGTATGGGAGGCAACGCGTCCTCGATGCTCCTTTTAAAGTCGCCGTGTAAATTTCAAACACCGTCGATTACACTGCAGTAAATTTTTTCAAACATCTGACTCTTCAAACATTCAGCTTTGGACTGCAGCAATCGCAATAACTCCCACAATTTTGCTACTGACTTCATTTCCAGATACTGTGACGAAGGAATGGCCTTACCTGGTGGCGAAAGTTGTATTTGATATTTTCCGGCTGGTAAATATCGGCCTTATTGGGCCAACTCGCCGAGAAGGGTCGGGGTTCCAGCTACGCCAAAGAAAAAACTAAGGGAGAGGGCGCCAGGTCCTCGACGTCGACAAATTCTTGAGTTGCACTTCCTCAAGGTATGGGACAAATCCAGCAAAACAATCAGCAAAGACCAATAATTTTTATAGAGTTTATTTAATTATTTAGTACTATAATGCAAGCGGCGACAAAATAATAGTTAAGTACGATAACACACATACAGCAATAAATATCTATATAAGACAGGGCAAGCAATGATAAATAAAACACTTTAAAATAAATAGGCGCTGCAAAAGAAATTAAGAATCCATGACAAAACGGGCAATGATAAATCTAACATTTTAGATAGGAGCTAAAAAAAATTAAAAATATACTCGACCTACATCGGCAAGATTATCGGCATTCCGCGAAAATTAAGCAATAACAAACTAGTGTAATTAATTCCTAACGTGCCTGCACAGAGTAGGCACCACTAATGTGCAGGCACCCTGTGAGGCGGGGCGCGGCAAAAAAAAACAGAGTAATGCTAGTGTCTGGCTAAGTTTTCACCTCGAGTGTACGAATTAACATTAAAGCGTTTCTCAACATTTCTAATTTGCGAAGACACCGGCGATTATATGGCATATGAAATCGAGGTAGTTCCATAATGTAAAGACAGGATATTCATGAATGCTACAACAGCTACTTGAATATGCTCTTAACAATATTGTTTAGACGTAAAATTGGGTAATCAATTTGCGGAAACATGAATACGAGCAAAAGGTTACCGAGCTCGGGTCGCCAACCACAGCCGCAAAGTTGCTTATAATTTGAGTTGTGATTTCAAACTGCAAATGGCGGAGAACGAACTCCGATAGAAAGGGACTAAAATGCCGCGGCTTGGCCGTCAAGCACACCTAAAACGCGCTACGGCTAAGTGCAAACATCCTACTATAATTCTTCCAAAGCTTCAAGTACTATGTTACTCTATTTTGTAAAAAGCCAAGGGTAAACTTTAAGCGGGGCCTCCGGATTAGCGCCCGCGGTTCCGGCAACCCGGTATCAAGATTAATTTACTTCAGGTAAGCCGGAATAACTTTAACCAGTAGCTTTTAGTAAGCAGCAGCACAGCTAGAGCAGCTAGCCCTAACTTGAATCTAAACGACAACACCTAAAATGGAACGATGAATAGAATAGAATATAACTTTATTTACATAGTATCATACATGTATATAAAATTTAATAATAAAATACATAATATGATAGAATGGAAAACGTCAACAGAGGCTACACTAAGCAAAATAGTGGAAAAATTCATCCATATTTTATATTTAACAGTAGATTATATATTTTTCTTTTAAATGTCTTAAGATTTTCTATAGATTGTAGTGAGCTAGGTAGAGTATTAAAGAAACGCAAACACATGTAAAACGGAATTCGTTCGTACATTGCGAGGCCGTGTTTTGGAAATATATAATGTTTAGTTCTTGTGTCATAGATACTACTTTTGCAACACTCTACAAAAAGATGCCTGCATTTAAAAATGAATGTCAAGCAACTATAGATATAGAGCTCCACAGCTGTTAGAAAGCCATTTATTTTAAAGAGAACTAGACCGCTCTCGTTATATTTTAAATGTAATATCAGGCGTAACATTCTTTTTTGCAATATAAAAATTTGGTTCAGGTTGCCCATACAATTGTTTGCCCAGAACATTATGCCAAAGTTCATCTGAGATTGAAAGTTTGCGAAGTACTGTCTGTACGAAAGGTTCGCCTAACCAGAAAACTAAATGCATGCGAAACTACTTATTAATTATAATAAAATGTTTAAAACTAAAATACAACTAGCTAAGTCTTTATTAAGGCATGCACAATTACAAATTGAAGCCATTTACTAAAGCTTAAAAATACAATTCAACTAGCAAATTTTTTCTAATACAGCGGAAGCTACAAAATATCCGTAACAATACACTTGGGATCGCCTAAGTTCCTGCAGCACAATTACTTTCTTGTTTCCAATTTTTTGAAAATACATTTCTTTGGCTGGACTTATATCCATCGGTTTTTGCTCTAGATCTTCATCGTTAAAATGCCCGTTTACGACATCTTGATTTCCATCATACTCTTTTTATTCAGGTTCCTCCAACTGTATCCAATCCTTGTTAATCCCGTTTAATAACCACTACCGGCACAAACGATCCGTAACAGGTCAAGCCCAAACTGACAGATTTATTTCTTGACTTATTCAGCGGATAAGTGGTTGCGTTCAATAATACTAGATATGGCAATTTAACGTTTTTGTTTGTCATTCGCTGCTTCATAGTTTCAACAACCTTTTGTAATTTATGCATCGCAAATGTTTTTGCTCGTACAGTGCACGATATACTACTGAACAGCAAACCACAGCTTTTTTTTATACGCATTATTGAAAGTTACTGTTGGTGTTAGTGGTGGGAGGTAGACAGGTTCTTCCGTCTTTGACTCCTTGCCGTACTTGAGTCCGTTTCTTTATTAAGTTCACTGCTTGCTATTGTAGCTATCATATTCCTCCAGCAGCTAACGCAGCTAACGCTACTCACTTGCAATGTACCGAGGTATTTTACAGCCACTTTCGTCGGTTTTTGGCTGGTTGCCCTCCAGCGTCATCTGAGAGGTGCCTCCAGGTAATAGTTACCATCGAGTACACAATGGGCCTACACGGAGAGAGTTTAGGGAACACGACCGTCTTCCGGACGTGGCCTGTAGCCTTAGGCAGATCGACAACTGTGTGGTGGTGGACCCACATCTACAGGCCAGTGGACCGGTTCCTAGCCCGACTAGAGTTTGGTGAAGTTTGTTATATCACCTATTGTTG
Source organism: Agriotes lineatus (assembly GCA_940337035.1). NCBI lineage: Eukaryota > Metazoa > Arthropoda > Insecta > Coleoptera > Elateridae > Agriotes > Agriotes lineatus. The sequence goes on along the minus strand of CALNHX010006519.1, from coordinate 62,107 downwards.
GAAGTAAATAAATCGTATATTTAGACAAACATTTAGGTGGTTTTATTTCACAGTTGATACGGTATTATACGCGTATAGCGCTGTTAGTAGCTCTTGCTGTGAATTTTGAGAGCGTGACATTGCATTGTACAATATAAAGCTTTCGCAAACATACACGCTGTTAGTCCGTTGTGACCATTGCTACCACTATTTCCTTCCAGTGCCATTCGAAACGACTACAAACATTCAGTAATTTGTGACAGTTTCCACCAGAAATCAACGACACGGTTGATTCTGTACAGTGTTATTATTGCGGAATTCAGATTTGTGGTTGGAAACGTCATGACAAACCCCTATCTGAACATCTTCGCTGGTGACCCACCTTAAAGTTGCCACTTTTAACCAGCACTTCCAAACTATCAACGACTTGTTTGTACAACTTTTCAAACTTTACGGCGAGCTGCATAGTACCCCCTCCGGAATTGATGTAGCGGGTAACAATAGTACCGGTGCAGACGACACCAACAATTTCAGTTGTCGTCAGTGATGTAACGTGCTGTTTCCCTACCACGTGCCACTTCTTTGCTGTCACCCTACTTAAGTTTCGCCTTCACTGAACCATTCAGTGCTCTTCTTCTAAGCGTTCAACATGTTACCTGTCAAATTTTTGGTTGATCTCGCTGCAGTTTATGATGGGGTTCTATATGTGCTTCAACCACCTCATAACAATTCGGCTTCTATTGCCTATAATGATAGAGTGCACAACGTGACGTGGCGTAATATGGATACCAGTTCCTTGGAGACTATCTCCGTTTTTAAAATTGAAGTGAACAACTTTACTGAACATAATTTTTTAAGGTTCAAGATAAAATACCATTTTCCTAGATATGCGGTGGACCCCAACTGGCAAACGATTTTGCTAAAGAATAAATCTGCTGTCTTGAAGAAGCTGCTCGCACCCTCACATAATTCTTGCTGTATATTGTAATGGTTTTCGTATGAAGGTTTGATATTATACTATTAAAATGATTAAAAATATTTCATTATAAAATAACAACATGAATTTATGTATTTAAAAAGAAAATCAGAATTATTAACATATGTATTTAGAAAATAATGGATTAAAATACAAATCTAGTTGAACAATGTGTTACGGTACTTTTAGAGCAACCCCTGTATGTGCAAACTTTTGCTAGTTGAATTTTTAGCTTTGATTATCATTAGGTGGCTTTTTGGAATTTTTGCATGCTTTAAATTAGGTCTGGTTAGCGCTACCCTAATTTTAAATTCTCTCCTATAATTATCAAGCAGTTTGGTAAGCAACTCTTCGAATAACTACCCATATTTTACAAATTACATTTATTCTGGTTACATTTCTACAGATATTTGTGTATGGCGCCTAGGCAACCCTTGTTGCAATTATTTTGCACTATTCTATTTGTTGCTAGATAAAGGATATCTCGTCTTGCACTTTTCAGGCTGTTTTTTTGCATCTTCTGGCCCAAAATTTTGGAAAGTTTTGATAACTGGTAACTGGTGGATTTTTGAGTTTTTTCCTATTTTAAACTTGGTGCAGGCTGCTAGTGCCTCGGCTATGTGCTTAAATTTATGAGCTAATTAGTGTAGCTCCGCTCCGTTTCGATTCCTTGGAGGATCTACAAAGCACATGTGTCCTTAAGACGTTTGTATTTGATTTGGTTGTACTTACGTCATTCGCAATTGCGGATTCGTCTGAGGCCGGCTCCATACCAGAGTGAGGTAAGATAAGGCCCGTTTCTTCTTATTCGGAACTCATTTGGGCGTTATGCGTTATAGCCATTTCCTGTCGGATGCCAGTCATCACTACAGCAAAATTTACCTGGGAGAGTTTGGACGCTTCCTGCGAGAGGTTAAAGTCCTCCCTGAAGAGGCTTAGCATTCCCCGTTCGGCTGCACTCTGCGGGCATCCAGTCCGTCGACTTGGGCTCCTGAAACTGTCAAGTTGTCAGGGCATTTCGCAACTTCTGTGGACCACGCTAGAGTGAGAGAGTAGGCGTCTGTACTACACCTGCCTATAAGCTTCCCGCAGCCCCCATAGCTCGCACGGGCTTCCGCTGCGGCTACCGGAACCCTCGCTGCCCCAGCTGTCTCCGACCTCCTGAGAGCCAACGGAAAGGTTAGGTCTCGTCATGCTTCACTATAGGCAAGACACTAATGTAGTTATTGCACCGTGCGCCTGGTACATTTTATAATTAAATAGTAGTGCCTCGTATCGTTAGTAGCTAGAGCATGTGTGATATCATTAGCACAAATTGTGCGAGAATACGTTGTGTGCCACATTGTTTTTATCAATATTTGCGTTTGAGATCTTAATGTTAGGGCTGCCGCGAAACTTTGTACGGTCACCCTTTTGCTACTTACTGATTCAGGTCGTTTATGCTCACCGGTTCTACGTGGGCCCCCGATTAACGTTGCTGCTTCGGCCTTTGAATATCCCAACCCACTCTCCTCCGTATAACCTACAAATTTACGAATTAGACATTGTAGGGCTCCGAGCTTCTTCAACGCCCTATTTGTACGTTGCATTCTACTTGCCCGGCAGTGCCTGGTGGTCGTGTTCATCGGGGTAGCGCAGTTCTGGCGTTTTGTCTTTCGCCATTTGCATTCGAATTTTTGTAACGTGAAGTCAGCCACTCCACGTCGGCTGTGGCGCGCGAATCCGCGGCGGGAATTTCATGTTCAAACTTAGAACTCGGCGAACCGAAAAATCATTTACGCCCATATTAACCCTGTCAAAGAGCAGATCCAAGTACTTGCTAAGATTACTACTAGTCAAGGATACACTGTTGTCTTTCTGTTATTAGGGGCGCGTCGTTCTTGTGTGGCCACGCAAACGCTCGTTGCTTCCGACCATTAGAATTTTTTGAGCTCACTTATAACGCATTTAACACATTTAGAGCTAACCTTCGGGGCTGAATCGTTAGCCAATTTAAACTTGTATTGCTCTGCCTTGGCGGCCCTACTTCTGAGCTCGTTCGGCGACCCGTGCTTAGTCGACTTTCGTCATTTTATTTGCCTCAGCGGCACCCCCCTCATAATCTCGCTTTTAATGTGTATGTGTTGCCCGCCGTATCGCGGCTCAACTCTTTGTATGCGTAGAAATAGCTATAAGTACATTCGTTATGAAATATTCATGCCGGTCTAAGCTCTAATAATTTTTTTTTGATATATTTGAGCGGTTTCACTTGTTTTCTGTACAAGTCGAGATCTTTTAGTGATAAATAGTATACAAGTGGAGATCCGTTTGAACAAGTCGAGATCCAAATTGGATCTCGCCTTGTTTCTATGTGTATCTCGTGTTTTTCCAATTAATGCAAGTGAGGATAGTGCGCCTCTAAATTTTAGTCCGGATCTCATTTTGTCCATTTTTATCAATTTTTATACAGAAATGGTTACACTAAACGCGCTAAAGAGGGCGCTCCACAAGTTATACAGTGTTTGACATTTTATGCACAACCTGAGATCCTGCATATTCGGCAACGTCGCGTCGGTAATTAGATCTTACACATATGAGCCAAGGCGAGTAATGGGCAAATACGGGATCTTTTAAGATATATAAGTTGCATTTTATTAATGTTTGTTGTTTCAATTTATTTTTATGGGAGACTTTGAGTAACAACATGTCTACATATACACAAACCAATAGTTTGGTGGAGGTATGTTGATGATGTTTTTGCAATTTGGTCCTATAGTATTGACGATATATTTCTTGAACATATTAACAATAAAAAAAATATCAAATTCACATTAGAAGCATAACAATACGTTCAATTAATTTTTTCTGATATACTAATGACTCGAAGAACAAATACTTTTTAAACATCAGCATACCGCAAGAAAACCAACGCCAATAGCTTCTTACATTTTAACTCCAATCATCACAAAAACATAAAGACAGATGTTGTAAAAAGTATTTACAATAGAGCCAAGGTTAATTGAACTAATAATGAAATCTTCAAAATAAAGAAAGGATTTATTATAAATGTTTTAAATGATAACGGTTATTCCGAGACTTTTGTTCAGAACATTGTTGATGTACGAAACAATAACACGCATGTATTTTACATAAGATATATTTTGCTGTAATTTTCACTGTTAGATTGTCTTTTGTTTTTGACTTATGACGTTAGCGATATCTTTTTAAATTGAAACCCTAACTTTTTATTATTTGGACAAAGCATGAAATTCTAAAAAAACTATGATACTGTATTTTGAAATTTTCGAGAACATCGTACCGTCACCACATTCCCTCAATACTAAAATTTGAATTCGTTCTTTTTCACTAAAATATCGCAAAATTATTTATTTTATGAAGAGCACACAACAAAAACAGATAAACAAACTATAAACAACTGTCATAATTTTTGGGCCAACTCATTGTTTCATACGACTTGATTTTTATTCGATATTTGTTTTAATATTTAAAGCGATGTTCTCGACAATTTCAGTATTCCGTGTGAATGCGGAAAAAACTATATCGGTGAAATATCAAGGCCTTTAGAAATTAGGGTTGAAGAATACCAAAATTTAATTAAGAAATACCAGATTGACCAATCTAAAATAGCAGAACATGCTTGGAACAACGACCACGAAATACATTGGCATAACACAAAAATGTTATTTATAGAATCGATATTAACTAGACGTGAAATTAAAAAAGCTGCGTATATTTTACTAAACAGAGACGAATGCGTGTCCACACATTTAGTTGATTTAAATACTAGTTGCCTATCCATTCTTAAAGAAGTAATCAAGTAGGCGGCTGTCAGTCTCACACTGTTTTATTGGGGAGGTTAGTCGCACTCTGCTAGATTTCCAATAAAATAAGCTAAGCTCTCATAGTTAATTTAACAGTTAATTGTTGTAAATGGAAGTAGATTTGTCTTCTGAAACGTTCATGTTCTAATATTTTTATTTTGTGGTATGGCGAAATATATTAAAAATAGCACGATTACTATTAATATTATGTTATATGTACCTACTAGAACGCGTTGGCCAGCCTACGTCTGGCCCTGCCAGCGCAGCGTAAAGAAACGGTTAACAATAAAAATGCTTGCTTAACCTGGTAGCCAGCCTACGTCCGGCCCAGTATGCGGGCCCTTCATGCTGCGTGTTGCAGCGCGATCGGCATGTATGATCGGCATGTGCGCGCGCCTGTTTACGGTCTGGACGGCCGGCGGCCGGCATCGGCTCTTATAATGTAAGATACAACAGAAAATTTGAATTTCGGATTATTTTTAGTAGATTCAACCATTTTTGGGAACTTTTCAATTGAAATCGAAAGCTTAAAAATGTGCATTGAGGCGTATTTTGTTCCAGAGTGCCTTTAATCAAAGAGTACACTCTATAACCTTTTTATTACTATACAATTTAAACAAAATTAATAGTTGGCTGTTGGAGATCATCATTGCTATTTGGTAGCAATTTCAAATATTTTTTTTGCTTTTGGTTAAACCGGATGTACATTATGCATTTTTTGGTTATATTTTTAAATTCTTCATCGTTTTCTCTTGTATGTATAGAATTTCAGTGGGATTCTATAAAAAGTTTTGCCAAAATCTCGTCTAAGGATTGGTAATTTTATTCGGTTATGCAGACAGCAAGCACCGTCGATCCAATAAATTGCTCAACATGTTCACAGTTTTGTAAAATACACGCCTCTGATTTCTTTCGGAGTTCTTGGTTGGTTTCTTTGCCTTTCTCATGGGATGATAACTGGGCACATCTGATTTTATTTTCTAATAATCTAGATTAAAATAGAAAAAATCCGAAGGTGTAAGATTAGGTGATCTTGGAAGCAATTCCACAGGCCCATTGTTTGCAAGCAAACGGCCATTAACGCAGCATTGGGGTATTCCCAAACAATAAAGGCGGAACGGACGCGCAGTGAAATCGTACCGGTAAAATCTCATAAACGGGACGATCTCACCTGATTTTTGCAAAGTGGTAGTATAACATAGTAAAAGAGAAAGTAAGCAACAAAAAAAATCGGAAATCTCAGTTATAACAATACGAAATAAATGGACGTGAGTACGTGTAAGTGTATTGCAGCGTAAGCCACGCTGAGAGGCGACCTTATCGAATTTAAAGAATCTGAAGTAACCACATAAAGATGTTTAGGAGATGAACAAAAAAGAAAAAGGACAGGGAGCTAGATAGCAACACGGTAAAGAAAATTTTCGGAAGGAGAAAAAAATTATCAGGTACCCAGACCAAAATAGACAACCAAACCAGGAAAATGAAGTAAACATGGGCGATTGAGAAGTTGTAAAAATATGATGAAGGAAATTATGGAACAAATATAAAAAATACGTAAAAAAATATAAAATTAAGAGATCAAATCAGGAAAAAGGAGCTGAGACGGAAAAAATTAAAATTGCAATTAGCAGAGAGGATAGAAAAGTTAGAGGCAGTAATAAATCAGTTCCTAAGCAGGGAAGTAGGAATACAAACAAATGTAAAAAATGTGAACATCATAGGCAAGAGAAAAACAGGGGGAAATAATTAGTATAGAGATGAAATCCTAAGACAAAGAACAACAGGTTATATATATATATAAGATAAAAATGATCCAAGGGAAAGAAGAATACATTGATCATGAAATGACGTTAGTAGAAAGAAACATGCAAGCGTAAATCAGAAAAATAAAAAGAGAAGAGCAAAAGGAAAACAAATCAAAGTAAGATATAAAAAGATAACAATGAATGGGGCTCTATTTGAAGAAATAATAAGAATAATAAGAAACTTTCTTATTGGAAGTGAATATTTCTTTACCGGAAACCTTCCAAATGAACATTTTTCAAAATGAAGCTTTCGAGGCTGCTCATAACTAGCATTTCCATTTGGACAAAATAAAAAATAATAGTTATTTATATATTAAGAGCATAATGGCCAGATTATAGACACGGTACATACAACGTTTTATTTTAGTTTGGTTATCGAAATGGACAAAAATTAAGAATTCGGTATTTTGGGCACAGGCTGGTGCTGTGCATTTTGGTGTGCTGTGATTTCTTTGTAGGTTGTTGATATTGCTATATTAGATTGTTGGATTGTTGATATCTGTTTAACTGATTACCAATTTTATAGACTTTCGGCCCATAAAAGCCATATTCCGCCGGCTGTCGAGGGCCAGTAAACAAGGTTGTGGATAAAAAATTAAATTAAATGAGGAGCATCCGTGCAAAACCGGCTATATCCATTTTCGTAAAATGTTGGGAAAATGGCAAAAACTTCCCATTTCCTGGCCTTTACACATAAAAAAATGCAATTTTATGTCTTGTGGGCATTAATGTACTTGATTGATGGGACATATTTTCATTTTCAAATAGGTTTGCTTCAAATCCGTTAACAAATGTGGAAGAAAACTTTATTTTTCAAAAATAATGACAAAATATATCTATAAACAACAAAATAACGCACATTCTTAGTTAAAAAAATTAAACAGAATAAAAAAGATAACTTATATTAATACGGCAGGCTCTTCATAATGGCAATCGGATATAGCCAGGTTTTCTGAAAAAACGTGGATTTGGCCGGTTTTTGCTCTAAAACCTGCTTTTTACTTCCTTTTACGATAAAGGAAGTATTGGATTCACCCCAAAAATTCGAAATTGAGTTTTCAACAGATCTTCACGTTTTAGAGTCCCCTGATCCCAAAAAACATATTTTTTTTCATTGGTCTGTGTGTCTGTCTGTCTGTGTGTCTGTCTGTGTGTCTGTCTGTGAACAGAATATTTCAAAAACGAAAAGAGGTATGGCGTTGAAACTTCATATATAAGTTTTGTGTACTATGTAGATGAGACAGCAAGCTTTTGAAGAAAATGGCATAACCGGAAGTAGGTGTTTACTCTTGTGATTTTTCAGTTTTTTTCGATTTTTTCAAAAACGGCTCTAACGATTTTTTTCAAACTTTACATTTTTATTACATTTTTAATGTGCATTGACGTGAGATAGGTGATTTTCCAGTTAAAAACTTCTAAAGTGGGTTTCTTTTGTTTTTTTTTCTATTTTTTTTATTAACTCCTATTTTAAATGGAACACCCGGTATATTATTACATTTTTGAATTCTGCTTAAGATTTTAGAGAAAATTTGTCTCTTCAACTAACGCTCTATTTTGTACCGTTTTTGTAGAATTCGTAATTTTTGAAAATTTTTGACAAATGCCTAAAAATTAAAAATTAAATTTTTGACTAATTATAAGATCACTGTAAAAGGAAGTTGTGTGAGTGTATCACACCAGATTTTTAAATGTAATTGTAACATTGACATAACCGGTTTTGGACAGAATTACTTTAGTTGTCGATAGAGCTGAAGCTAAAGATGCAAAATCGAGAAAAAAACGAAAATTTGAAAAACAAATGGATATAGCCGGTTTTGCACGGATGACCTTCAAACATAGTATTATGTCTTTAATGAACCGAAACTATGAAAATACAGCTGTACTGTAGTCTACATATTAATATAAGAAAAAGTTCTTACAGCTACTTGTTTTTATAAGTGCTGTATACGAATACTTTAATTTATATCCAGGTCTATTACTTAAAAACATTTAAATGATTTTCAGGCATTCTGTTTTTTATGGGAAATTTTATTTCGAATATGAATTTCAAAAGACTACAACATAATGAATGGTCGTTCCACTGCTAAAATTGTTACGTGCATAAGCAAAACTTTTCGCAAGCATTCCTCTTTTATGATTGCTTTCTTATCCAAGAGGTATGGCAACCTTGCAGGATCTCATCTTATGCTACGTACATCACCATATACACCTCCGGACCTCTACTTGTATATAATTTATCACGGATCTCATGTTGTTTACATTATATCACGAATGAGTCAAGTGCTGAAATTGTTTCCCCTCTCCGTGGTTAGGGATTAAGTAACGGATTAGGCAATCGCTTGTGGAAAATATACTCAGCAAAGTCGTTCGGTTGTGGTGGATCTCGGGTAGTCCAACATTTATCCCGGATCTCCACTTGATACAAAAACAGATATATATATATTAAAGGTAAACATTTCAGGGTGTCATACCGCTTAATAAATTTGAAGATTTCTTCAACTGGTTGAAGAACATCTTGAAGGGCGTTTGGGGTTGGACGACGTTTCGACGAAATCACATTCGTCATTTTCAAGTCCTTATAGTCCTGGTTTGGCTTCTAGTTATGCGGCAACACGACGGACTGTCAACTTGATGTACAGCTGACTGAATGGGTTGTTTATCAATTACTGTGGCAACTAGCATCGAGGGAGCTGTACTGCTAGAACGGATGGCTGGTGTTCGTAGAGAATGGCCGGCCGTTGCTTGTAGTAACGTTGGTAACCACGATGCAGGTAATCGGCTTGTGTCGTCGCGGGTGTTCATACAATTCGGACGTTTCACGATTTCGATGGCTTCTCGTATGATGCATGCGTCTTTGTGTTCGACGCTGGCAATGCTCTTGGTGTTGTCGAAATCAATCTTGTGCGAAGTATCCCATATATGATGCACTAGCGATGAAGTGTGTTCCATCTTCTTAACATAATTCTGATGTTCCTCCTTGCGTGCCTTTATTCTCCGGTTGGTGTGGCCTATGTAGCTGCTATCGCAATCCCGACACGGTATCTCGTAGACTCCTTGGTTTTCCAAAGGGATGTACTCTTTAGGATTCCTCAGTATGGACTGGATTATTCTATCCGTGGTAAAGGTTGTCCTGATGTTACATTTTCTAAGGATTCTTCCGATTTTCTCTGTCGGGCCTCGGATGTAAGGTAGGTACGCCATGCCACAAGGTCTCTCCTCTTCTGCGTCTTGCGTTTTGGTCTTCGGTGGTCGGAACGCTTTCCTAATCGCTGCTCTGCCATAACCATTTTGTTCGAATACTCGAGCAAGGGTTGCTAATTCTTGTCTTGTATTCTCCTTGTCGGCTATCCTTCTTGATCTACAAACCAGTGTTGTCAGGACTGATTGTAGTTGAGCAGGGTGGTGGTGTGAATTAGCATTTAGGTAGCGATTGGTGTGCGTGGTCTTCCTATAAACCGTGTGCCCCAATTTTCCATTCTTCTTGGTGATGAGAACGTCTAGGAATGGAAGGTGGTTGTTCTTCTCCAATTCCATCGTAAACTGGATCTTATTATGGATGCTATTGAGATGGGTAAGGAAATCAGCAAGTCGATCCTTACCATGACCCCATATGGCAAAGACATCATCGACATACCGAAGCCAAAGTTTCGGTTTGTAAATGGTGCTGTCCAGTGCTTTCGATTCGAAGTCCTCCATGAAGAGATTCGCAATGACGGGAGACAAAGGTGAACCCATCGGCGCTCCTTCTACTTGCTTGTAGCGTTGACCATTATAGATGAAATATGTATTCTGGAGACAATGATCGGCAAGTTTGATGATGTGTTGAGGTGGATCATACTTCTGTTTAATGACGTTTAAAGCTTCGGCAACTGGCACTTTAGTAAACAGAGAGACGACGTCAAAGCTCACGAGGATATCGGTCGGTGTAATTTTCTCCTTTTGCAGCATCTCGATGAAGTGGGTAGAATTCATAACGTATGAAGCCGCATCTGCCACATGCGGCTGCAGATGTTTAGCTACGAACGCTGCAAGTCGTTGGATAGGTGATCCTATGGAACTAACGATAGGCCTAAGCGGTGTTCCATCCTTATGAATTTTTGGGAGACCGTATATCTTGGGACATTTAGACGACTTTTCTCTAGGTATAAGTTGATTTTGCACTTCAGTGTAGTAACATCGAAACTGAAGTGCAAAATCAGTTGCCGAAGCTTTAAACGTCATTAAACAGAAGTATGATCCACCTCAACACATCATCAAACTTGCCGATCATTGTCTCCAGAATACATATTTCATCTATAATGGTCAACGCTACAAGCAAGTAGAAGGAGCGCCGATGGGTTCACCTTTGTCTCCCGTCATTGCGAATCTCTTCATGGAGGACTTCGAATCGAAAGCACTGGACAGCACCATTTACAAACCGAAACTTTGGCTTCGGTATGTCGATGATGTCTTTGCCATATGGGGTCATGGTAAGGATCGACTTGCTGATTTCCTTACCCATCTCAATAGCATCCATAATAAGATCCAGTTTACGATGGAATTGGAGAAGAACAACCACCTTCCATTCCTAGACGTTCTCATCACCAAGAAGAATGGAAAATTGGGGCACACGGTTTATAGGAAGACCACGCACACCAATCGCTACCTAAATGCTAATTCACACCACCACCCTGCTCAACTACAATCAGTCCTGACAACACTGGTTTGTAGATCAAGAAGGATAGCCGACAAGGAGAATACAAGACAAGAATTAGCAACCCTTGCTCGAGTATTCGAACAAAATGGTTATGGCAGAGCAGCGATTAGGAAAGCGTTCCGACCACCGAAGACCAAAACGCAAGACGCAGAAGAGGAGAGACCTTGTGGCACGGCGTACCTGCCTTACATCCGAGGCACGACAGAGAAAATCGGAAGAATCCTTAGAAAATGTAACATCAGGACAACCTTTACCACGGATAGAATAATCCAGTCCATACTGAGGAATCCTAAAGAGTACATCCCTTTGGAAAACCAAGGAGTCTACGAGATACCGTGTCGGGATTGCGATAGCAGCTACATAGGCCACACCAACCGGAGAATAAAGGCACGCAAGGAGGAACATCAGAATTATGTTAAGAAGATGGAACACACTTCATCGCTAGTGCATCATATATGGGATACTTCGCACAAGATTGATTTCGACAACACCAAGAGCATTGCCAGCGTCGAACACAAAGACGCATGCATCATACGAGAAGCCATCGAAATCGTGAAACGTCCGAATTGTATGAACACCCGCGACGACACAAGCCGATTACCTGCATCGTGGTTACCAACGTTACTACAAGCAACGGCCGGCCATTCTCTACGAACACCAGCCATCCGTTCTAGCAGTACAGCTCCCTCGATGCTAGTTGCCACAGTAATTGATAAACAACCCATTCAGTCAGCTGTACATCAAGTTGACAGTCCGTCGTGTTGCCGCATAACTAGAAGCCAAACCAGGACTATAAGGACTTGAAAATGACGAATGTGATTTCGTCGAAACGTCGTCCAACCCCAAACGCCCTTCAAGATGTTCTTCAACCAGTTGAAGAAATCTTCAAATTTATTAAGCGGTATGACACCCTGAAATGTTTACCTTTAATACATATCAGCCGCGAAAACCTTCGTAATAATATATATATATATATATATATATATATATATATATATATATATATTTATATGAACTTATATTTATGCTTGCCTGAACGTACCCGTATTTATATTTATACTTGTGCCTAGATTTATTTATGCGTGTTTGCGATTTTGCACTACGTACTTATATTTATGCTTGCCTGTTCGTACCCGTACTTATATTTATAATCGCGCCTAGAATTGTTTATGCATGTTTATGATATTGCACGTTATATCTGTCGCACTATAGTACCTACCCACCTACCTGTTTGACAATAAAGCTGTGATATTTTCATTGGTTGTTGATTTGTTTATTTTTGATCTGCTGGACTTATCTCCGACCTTGTGTACGGTCCGGCACAAGGATTAGATCTGAGTCGAGGACCTGGCGGCCTCTCCTTATTTTTTGTGTGTGTATTCTCTTTCAGCATAGCTGGAACCCTGCGACCCTCGCGGCGAGCTAGCCCACCTAGGCCGATAGTTACCAGCCGGCAAAATAACAAATATAACTTTCGCCAAAAGGTAAGGCCGACCGTCTATCTTCCCTTACAAATGTAATAAAAAAAACAGAAAGGGTCTATCATATGATGTAAAGATTATTTGAATTACAGTGGAATTGAAATAAGCGAAATAAAATATTTATGCTAAAATTTTAAAAATAAGCATAACGCATATTACTATAGAAAATATTATTTTTAGACATATATATTGTTAAGGTGATTAGCTCCACTTTGTGTGCCCTATATTTCTTATGTTATAATTAAATTTTAATCAACTTAAATGCTCTATTTTTTAATCTTTTTTATAATCAAAATTATTTTCTGCTAGCCTCAGTAGATACACTTGACTGAAAATCAGATCGGATTGTTTTTAGCTAGATAGCTTATATTTTGAAATTTGATGTTCTTATTTTAATTATAAAAAAAACTTCTGTCAAATGATACTTCAACTAGTTTTGAAAATTCAATTACAAATACTTCATCGTTACATTTGTCATATGACAATCTCAAATAGTAAGTACTTCTTTAATTAAAATTTATTCAGTCATAATATCACAAGAGCATAAACAATTATCGATTATTTTACTTCTCGACCAACGAGACGTTTTCTACGAAAAATCACGATACCGCAGCTGGAGTGATTTTTTTAAGGAATACGTCGAGTTGGTGAGAAACCTAATCGATTATTTTTGATGATCGAGTGATATTCGTTACGATTATATAATGAATGGAAAATTAATTAAACAAGAAAAAATCGTATTATTTTGTAGTAATATCAAACGTATTAAAATCCCAACAATGTTATTATAACAACGATGTTTAAAATCATTGCTCTAGATTGAATATTTTTAATTATTGGACCCAGCGAAAAACCAAAACGGTTATATCACGTTGTCGAGCGTATAATCGCTGATCTATACATCGTAACTATGATAAATAGAAATTTTCTATTGGCTTACTATGCAGTGAATTATATAATCACTTTAATCTATATTTTCTTTCAGTTCTTATTATTAATACCTGGATTCTGTTATCTTTTATCGAACTTAACACTCTCCTCTGCTAAAACCAATTCGTCCAACTCTGCAACTGACCACGCCACACAACTGCTCCACTCAAAGTCACGGTGAAGGCCTCAACCGACAACCAACCGCCAAAATGTCCAGAATCAGGATCCAAATCAACACAGGAACCTAGTTTGCCACAGGAATCAGCATCTACAGCTTAACCACAGTACAGATCCAAATAGATCGCAGTCGTAATTGCGTTACTTTAATGTTCAACCCAAATCACTCATATGAAGTCCGCTACAACCTAGCACCAAGAGTCTTGACCAGAGACAAGCCACCAGATATCACTTGGCAAGCCCCATAAATATGCCCACTCTGCTAATGATTTCAATTTAATCTTCTTTCCTTGTAAATCGTCCTTTGTTATCCAATTCAATCGATGCAAATGTAATCTTACAATAAACTCAATTCAGCATTCCTTTCTTTTTATTTACTTCTGTAGATTATAACTGTATTAGTTTGGTATTCTCACCACATTCTTTATCTTCGTCTATATAGTCTGCACATCTTCTATCCTTTTAACATTTTACTTTTTAATCTTTTTACACCACGCCAATTTTATTTTAAATGTTAACCCCTTTATACACCAAGCATGTTAAAAAAAACTTTTAAAAAGGGTTTATTTTTTAATTTCAAATTACAAAATTCTATTACATGATTTTCGTTTCACAAATTTTCTTTTATCAATAAAATCCATCTCCTTAGCGATCTAGCTTTCTTTTAGTCCAACACACTATTAAAGGTTTATTATTTGATTAATACCTACTATGTTCAATAGTATATTTCGAAAAAGTATTTGTCATTAATTTCCAATTTCATTTCAGATATTAAATTATGTTAGAATCCTACTGTTTCTCAATTAGCTTCATTTAATTAAATTAAAAATTCTATTTTCTTTCTTTTCGAAATGCATCTTAATAATTTTGATATCCATTTCACATCTAAGTTCATCTTTATGATTTTTAATTACTGTATTCCTTTAATCTTATTAATCTGATTTTTAGACCCCAGTACCAATACCATAACAATATAATTTAATTTGAAAAACATGTTAAACTAATATGTAAATAGAAAAAATTTAAAAATAAACCCTTTTCTAATAAAGATTTTTATATCTATTTGGTCTATGGAAAGGTTTACATAAAATAAAATCACCGAGAAGGAGACAAAAATAAATTTTAGGAACAAAAAGATATGGTGAATTTACGAAGAAGAATGTATATGGTAGGAAAACTATAAGTCATACAGAAATTAACTACTAAAGTAATTATTGGAATTGGATACTGTACTTCGTTTATTATTAATTGGTTACGTCATGTGATATGAATAACTGGTGGGAGATTTTCTGGAAGTGGTCCACATCGAGTGTCCTGATAGAGTAAACATTATGCGAATTGGATAGGAGGTTTTTCATTTACTAGTATTGTACTTCATGGAGCAACGTGCTGAAGTGACGTCTTGTTACTTGGACCTTGTCAAGTCTAGTGTTGCTGGATTGACGACTGATTGTTGGATTTTGAAGAGAGACATTGCAGTTGCTACTTGTGGGGTGTTGAGAATCCAGCTGGAAGTAACGGAAATCCTGTCGTGTTTTGGCTAGAGGATTTTGTTACAGGATTAAATGCTCGAATCGACATCGATCACAAGCACTGTCAAAAATCGGGGAAAAGTACAGGGTTTTAGGGCTTTACTAAAAAGAACACAGATATTGATGTGTCGGAGCAGATGACGGCGCTCCAGTTACCCTCGGTCTAGCTTAGTCGAAAAGGCGTGGTTCGAAAGCTCAGTTAAAACCGACAGCACTTACCCTATGCTTTGCTCAAAATAAGATTGCCTAAGGACGCCACTCGTTCTTAAAGGAAGAATAACTCGCGGGATTAAAACGAGAAACCTCGCGCGAGCTATGAAGGAGTCCCCCAGGTACGTTGCTGAACACCACAGCGTGTTGTTCACCAAGCCTCCTCCCAGTAGCCGGGTGGCCTCGCCGTTAAATCACTTACCTTCAAGGCCACCGTCACTAAAGTATAACAAAAGAACACTAAATGGCCCAAATCTCGGGGCTCGCTTAATCAAAAGAGCATGCTTTAACTTTACAAATTAGTTACACTTGGCCTTCGCCAGATTGCACCGATATAAGACCCAGAGGGGGTTTCAAAATTCATTAAAAAGAACGAATTGACTTTAACAAGTTTATTATTTGAAGAATGACAGTTTACACAAATCGGTACATGAAAACATAAGCACCAGGAGGTGAGTTTGAATTTAATAATAAGATAATCCTACGTGAATATAAAAGGGGGCCTCACAAAAAAAAATCTTAAGGGCTAGTTACAAAGACACAAAAAAAACACAATACTATTCAAAACAAGTGACATAAAATGGACGCTAGAAGTAAAGCCCCTCATAAATTTTGCGCACGTACACAACGTTTATGAACGTTATGAGCACTGACGCACAATAAAATATAGGCGCATCTTAAGTAGGCACCAGAGTTACATAATTGGTATAATGCAGGGCGCCTACCTGATAGTCACAGCATGCAGGCTTAAATTCAGATGTACTCGTCCTCGGGGAGGCCTGGTAAAACGTGCCAGAGGTGTAGCGAATTCTCCAGAAGAAGCAACAGGTGGAGCAGAAACTCGAGGGATTGAAGACAATCGGCAGCAAACATCAATCAACGCAGTGACAGCAAACAACACTATATTGCGCGGCGGGCCTTTCTTTAATTACACCAATTTCCGACGTGGACACAGATATGCATTAAGCAATGGTTTTCCACACAATAACCGGAAAAGTTAGTTGAGGCTTTAAGATATGGTCTCTATCAAATCGGCAAATAGTGCCAAAGCCTTTTCTGGAAGGCAAGCTAAATGAGACGAATCGGCCTATTACCAACGCCGAGTAACTTCAACCGCCCACCGCGCGCACTTTTAACACCCACAGAAAAAAAAAGATCGCTTCAAAGGTTCGAGCTTCACTCCCCACTAGCGTGCCACAGGGCACCCCAAAAGTTCGCACAAAAGCCACAAAGGATTCACCACGTTAATCACCAAATGTTAGCAAAAGCTCCTCCGATTCGCGGCACAAGCTACGAACCGGGGTCGCGAAAAAAACACAACGTCTAGTTCACTCAAGTGCTGGGTACGGATTAAAATTTCAAATCGGACTTCGCGTGAAGTACACAACGGAAGAAAACTTCGAACTCCGAAGTCATCATTTCTATAGGTGCGATTGACTTGGGTCTTATCAAACTTTATTTCCAATGGTCCCAAAACTGGACGTAAAATGCGTGGGCTGAAAGCATAACAAAGCAGCCTTTACGATGATGCAATTGCTGATTTTAGCAAGAACCAGGGAAGCCCCCAGTTTACAACGAACATTCCACAGTTATCAAATGTCATACTGATACAACGAGTTCCACGAAAATCTTGAAACTATGACAGCCGGAAAACAGGATAGATTTCTGAAACAGCGCTTAAGCATAGCGCAACAACAAGAGATTTATCGACCTTATTTTTAGAAGCTTAAATACATCGGCCGTAAGCAAGCTAAAAAGTTGGAATACAATACGGTATTATCGCTAACATGAAACAAAGAATGACTTTATAATTACAATTCAGAGAAATATAACCTAAACGAAAATAACTGCAAAAAGCTAAGCAGTCCCAATAAAATGTTTATAAGAAATTTTACAGGTCACGGGCATCTGAACGCCTGGCTAAGATGAATTCGAATATAACTAGTACAGAGCCGAATCCAGTGAAATTTTAGGTAGAACGAACGAGGTCGAAATAAATTAAAGTCTCATTACACCCCCCTTACTAGAGATCAATTTCCCAAATTGGTCCTTGAGACGACCAAGAGGGTTGCTAGAAGATTCGCTTAACTTAAGGTGCGGGTTGAGATAGCTGTCACTACTCAGGATCCCAACCACACTACGACGGATAGCGTCAAAACAAAAGAGTGCGAAGAGAGAAGAGTTATAAAAAGACCGGGTACGCCGGTGAAAACTACGTAAAATTATTATCATAAATATCAAATCCGGGAAAAGTCATTAATGCGAGATTGTCAAAATCGGCAAACGTCTTACGCCGAGCACAATTCCGTCCACCGACCAAGGAAACTCGGGGAGTATTTGTAAGGACTACAAACACATAAAAAAATAAGCAGAAGAAGTCCATTATCTAACCCCAAAGGTTAATCTGAAGAGGCACGCTGTGCGTCACGGGATCAGCGCATTGTGTGAGTCCACAGCAGGAACACCAACAGGGAAAGAAGGACAAAAGGTTGTGACAGAAACTGTCAAATATGGTCAATGATCGATAGTGATAAAAAAAAGAAAACTAAGTTCACCGAAATCCTCATCGATGACGATGCCGAGAGCAAATCGTCTATGAATTCGCATAATGCGGAGCCGAAATGACTCCGACACCGAACACCAAAAGAAAATCCGGAAAAACAAAGTCTCCAACAAATGTCAAACATAATTTTCACTAAAGAAACAACGTGCGAACAGCCTGGCCAGTACTGTCACACGAAGCTCAAAAGCTACAACGACATCGCTCCTCCCAAAGTCCAAAGGGCAGGAATACGATGCATGACCTAAAGTCCTAAGTCCCAAAGGGCAAAGACACGGAATGTGACAACCTAAAGTCATCAAAAGAAAGTTCGGTAGGTGACGACAGATCGTCAATAAATAAGTCACTTAAACAAAACGACAACAGGCGACTAATCGCAATATACTTCAACACGCTAAACAACTGAGTCAATAAACGAAAAAAAGGTACGACATAAAGTGTTCAAGACACTACAAGTGTTGATGCACGCGATGAAATCAGCAAACGAAGTTGGGGCGATACATGATAAAAATGAAAACGAAATAGAAGTAAATCAAAAAAACTACGCCAAGCCCACTAAGAAGATGTTTGAGAGATATTACAAATTCGCATAGAGCGGATCTCACAAACACACTAACACAGAACCACATCCTAACAACGAACCAATAAAGAATAAAAAAACGAAATGATTTCCAACTCGTTAACTAACAACAACGCGGCACCACATCAAGGATAACAAAAAAGTCAACATTGGTAATCTAAAAGCGTCAATGTCTATGAACTCTACTAACTTCAACTTAAATTCGAAATAGCACCATAAAATTTTAAACTAGCTGAAGGCTAAACACAATCAACAACAAACGATTCAAAAAAAGTTCGCTACCTTTCCAAATTTCAGAGTTTTTACGAAAAAGACAAAAAACACGGTTTACTTAATGATCCATACTAAAATAAACGATAGCACCAAAAAGACTGGCTCTAAAATATGCCTTAGCACGGAAAAGAAAATGTTGAAATGTTGAACACAAAAAAACACAAAAATCCCGCGAAAATCCCGGGAAAAACAATGTTTGGTCTATCAAAGGGATAGCAAGGAACTCATTTAATAAAAGAAAACAAATAGGATACGCCGTCCTGATATGGAAAAAACACGTTTCCAAATTTCAAAGTCCTAAAAAGTCACGTTTTCATGAAAAATACTGGAAAAAACTATATGAAGTTGATGCCAAAGATTAAAATGAAGCTATATGACAAGAAAAGAAACACAAAAACAGTGCCCTAAAAGCGTGTCAACAAAACTTTGCCCCACGGCCGGGCAGCCACTTAAGGTGCCTTTAACAACATGAAGATAGAAAAAAAAACAATTGCCAGAAGGGCCTAATCGACAAAAACGAAGCTCTACGTTGACGGCGCCAATTAGATCTGTTACAGGATTAAATGATCGAATCGACATCGATCACAATCACTGTCAAAAATTGGGGAAAAGTACAGGGTTTGCCGGGTTTACTAAAAAGGACACAGATCTTGATGTGTCGAGCAGATGACGGCGCTCCAGTTACCCGCGGTCTAGCTTAGTCGAGAAGGCGTGGTTCGAAAGCTCAGTTCTTAAAGGAAGAATAACTCGCGGGATTAGAACGAGAGACCTCGCGCGAGCTATGAAGAGTCCCCAGGTACGTTGCTGAACACCACAGCGTGTTGTTCACCAGGCCTCCTCCGAGTAGCCGGGTGGCCTTGTCGTTAAATCACTTACCTTCAAGGCCACCGTCACTAAAGTATAACAAAAGAACATTGAATGGCCCAAATCTCGGGCTCGCTTAATCAAAAGAGCATGCTTTAACTTTACAAATTAGTTACACTTGGCCTTCGCCAGATTGCACCGATATAAGACCCAGAGGGGGTTTCAAAATTCATTAAAAAGAACGAATTGACTTTAACAAGTTTATTATTTGAAGAATGGCAGTTTACACAAATCGGTACATTAAAACATAAGCACCAGGGGTGAGTTTGAATTTAATAATAAGATAATCCTACGCTGAATAGAAAAGGGGGCTTCACAAAAAAAAAATCTTAAGGCTAGTTACAAAGACACAAAAAAACACAATACTATCCAAAACAAGTGACATAAAATGGACGCCAGGAGTAAAGCCCTGGTCAACATTAACTGAGACGAATCATACATTTTGGCGCACGTACACAACGTTTATGAACGTTTATGAGCACTGCGCACAATAAAATATAGTCGCATCTTAAGTTAGGCACCAGAGTTACATATTGGTACAATGCATGGCGCCTACCTGATAGTAACAACATGCAGGCTTAAATGCAGATGTACTCGTCTCGGGGAGGCCTGGTAAAACGTGCCAGAAGTGTAGCGAATTCTCCAGAAGAGGCAACAGGTGGAGCAGAAACTCGAGGGATTGAAGACAATCGGCAGCAAACATCAATCAACGAAGTGAGAGCAAACAACACTATATTGCGCGGCGGGCCATTCTTTAATTACACCAATTCCCGACGTTGACACAGATATGCATTAAGCAATGGTTTTCCACACAATAACCGGGAAAAGTTAGTTGAGGCTTTAAGATATGTCTCTATCAAATCGGCAATAGTGCCAAAGCCTTTTCTGGAAGGCAAGCTAAATGAGACGAATCGGCCTATTACCAACGCCGAGTAACTTCAACGCCCACCGCGCGCACTTTAACACCCACAAGAAAAAAAAAAGATCGCTTCAAAGGTTCGAGCTTCACTCCCACAAGCGTGCCACAGGGCACCCCAAAAGTTCGCACAAGAGCCACAAAGGATTCACCACGTTAATCACCAAATGTTATCAAAGCTCCCCCGATTCGCGGCACAGCTACGAACCGGGGGTGCGAAAAAAAAACACAACGTCTAGTTCACTCAAGTGCTGAGTACGGATTAAAATTTCAAATCGGACTTCGCGTGAAGTACACAACGAAGAAAACTTCGAACTCCGAAGTCATCATTTCTATAGGTGCGATTGACTTGGGTCTTATCAAACTTTATTTCAATGGTCCCAAAACTGGACGTAAAATGCGTGGCTGAAAGCATAACAAAGCAGCCTTTAACGATGATGCAATTGCTGATTTAGCAAGAACCAGGAAGCCCCCAGTTTACAACGAACATTCCACAGTTATCAAATGTCATACTGATAACGAGTTCTACGAAAATCTTGAAACTATGACAGCCGGAAAGCAGGATAGATTTCTGAAACAGCGCTTAAGCATAGCGCAACAACAAGAGATTTATCGAACCTTATTTTAGAATCTTAAATACATCGGGCCGTAAGCAAACTAAAAAGTGAATACAATACGGTCTTATCGCTAACATAAAACAAAGAATGACTTTATAATTACAATTCAGAGAAATATACCTAAACGAAAATAACTGCAAAAAGCTACGCAGTCCCAATAAAATGTTTATAAGAATTTTACAGGTCACGGCATCTGAACGCTGGCTAAGATGAATTCGAATATAACTAGTACAGAGCCGAATCCAGTAAAATTTAGGTAGAACGAGAAGGTCGAATAAAATTAAAGTCTCATTACAATTTATGCAGTTTGCTAGTAGCTGATGCAGTTCTACTGGGTTTGGTGTTAGGTTAGGAAACTGCTGTGAGCGGATGGAATGCTGTGGATTCGGAGGGGCTGGATTGTGTTCCTTGTACAAGTGACAGTTACAGGTATTTATATAAAGAACTGAAAAAAAAGCATTAAAAAGTAAACTCAAATAATTAAAAAAGATTACTTACCGTTTGTAGTGTTTATTGAATGATATGTGGTGGCAAGTGTGTATTTATGATTAATTTCCACATTCATAATTTTAAATTATATTGACAGGTATAAAGTTGTATTTGATTTTGAAGTGAGGTTTCATTAAAACAAAAAAACAATTTTCAGAGATAACAATAGTCGTTGTAATATGAGATCCCAACCTGTTTTATTAAGAGTACTTGTTTTCTACTGGAGCTAGTAATATTTTGTAACATTGATAACTAATAATTTAACAAATATAGCATATGAAGTACATAAATTCTTTTATTAAAAAAGAATTGGTTAAAAATGAACTAAATAAAAAGAAATTTTAAACGAAATTGCTAAAGCATAATAAATATTGTTATAATATAAAACCATTTATATACATAAATTTTATAAGGCTTGATGGTCTGGCGGTAAAGATATCCTCGGCTGAAGATGTGGCACACTGTATCACTGCTGATGAACGGGGAGACCTAGGTTCGAATCTAGTCGAGTCGGAATTCAGTCATGAAGTATCCTAAGCCGGAGCGCGCTTACATCATGCCTAATTTTTTAAAAATGTGTTACGCTTGCACGGTTTGTTCTAAGCAGCACTATTTTAATCTTCGTGTTGCCTCGAATCTGGCCTTGGCCTTAAACGTAAACTTAAAGATGGTCTTGACTGTGTGCTTGACCTCGAACTTAGCCTTGGCTTTGAACATAGCCTGGGCCTTGAACGTGGCCTTGAAAGTGGTCTTGAGCTTGAAGGTGACCTTGGCCTTAAACGTAGCCTTGACGTTGAATATGCTTTGACATAAATGTGGCATTGACCTTGAACTCAAGGCCAAGTGTGGGGGGTGGTTCCCGATCAGTCCGCTCTACTCTACTGTCAATT
Source organism: Agriotes lineatus (assembly GCA_940337035.1). Classification (NCBI taxonomy): domain Eukaryota; kingdom Metazoa; phylum Arthropoda; class Insecta; order Coleoptera; family Elateridae; genus Agriotes; species Agriotes lineatus. The sequence goes on along the minus strand of CALNHX010006519.1, from coordinate 39,311 downwards.
AATTGTGAAACTATGGATGCTGATTTGACTAGCAATTTTTTAATTTTATATCACAGTCAGCATTGATGACCAGGGCTCTTATTTCGTCCGCTACATAGTACGTGCTTAATAGTCGAAAATCTATACCCTCAAAACACTATTTTAAAAATGATGGGGTGTGAACTAGACGATATAGCTTTTAAAAATGTACACTATCTGGAATGGCACTGCTGATTTAAATGTGAGGGCTCCATTCTGCTTTGCGATTGCAAAAAACTAGAAAAAATATTTTCCAACTTTATTACGGAAAGTTGATGAATTTTATGTGTACCTCGCATTTACAAGCTTATTTTTAAATATTTTTTAATGATCTTTAAATTATTGAAAATGCTATTCTTTCTAGATTTAGACAATGTCAAACTAATCTCGAAATTATTTTTAACAAATGCGACAGAAATTATTTAAGCAAAGCGTACCGGGGAAAACACGGTGTAAATTTCAGCATTGAGGAATTTTGAAAACTATTGCACATAAGTGACTTTCCGTGTATGAAATGTGTAAAAAAGAATGAAAAAAAATTAGTGAAAAACATTTTTTTTTTATGGTTAATGAACCAGGTTCACGGTGCACTGCGGCCTCAGTGGGCCTATTGTGTTACCTCCAAGTCATGTGTGTGTATATGTTTTGTGTGTAGTCTTGCTACTCTACTTCATAGTCCAGTCTTCAAAGTCCCAACGTCGAATGGTCACCAGGCTCAGTACCGATACAGTGGTCTGCGGAAAAAGTTCCGCCCTATTCATGGATTCGAACCGACGACTTGCTTATTGCACGAGTGGCACTATAATCACTACGCTACCGAGGTGATTTAGTGAAAGAATTGATTATATTGCTTTATTGTTATAAAAAATACGATTATTTCCTGTGCCTGTTTGAGTTATACACGTCTCGCGCGTCGCTAATGTCTGATTGCACAACTTAGTTCAAAAAATAAAAGATGACATCGGAACAATTAGAGTAAAGCTGAACTTTGGCCAGTTGTAGATCACTATGGGAAATTTTTTTCCTAAAACTTCCCGCCCCTCCCTATAGTTTTTCCTCCGTGCTCTTTCTTATTTCACATTCTGTGACATTATAAAACTGCTTTATATCTCTGTGAACAATGATCATAACGGTGGTTTTATCCTAAAAGAATATGCTAAAAAATGCGTTTATTTTAAAAATTTGGATGACAGCTAAAGACAAGTAGCCTGTAGCTTGCTTAGAAAAATAAAATAAGTTACAATACTATAATGTTTTAATTATATACAGTATCTATAGTCAATATTTACAATAAATACAGAGTGACTCACCAAAGGAGTGTAATTTTTTTCTACAAAAACATGACAATCCATTGCAGTGCACATACCTTCTTTGTCTTTTGTCAGCAAGGATTAGATATAATGTCTGTTCTGAACTTCATGTTAGTTAGGACCATATTTTCTTCGGTCGGCCTGAATGCCTACATCCTATTGGATGGCAATTTAGAATTAATTTCGGAATTATTTCTTTCTGCATCCGATTGATAAAAAATTTTTGAAATTCCAACTAGGCCGAAAATTCGCGAATACTACAAAAACCGAGCATTTTACTCTTCACAATTTATTAGACCTTGCTAGATTGAATTTGGAATACACATGAGACTACACAAAACTTTACAAACTATTAAAATCGACGGGTACAGATATTAAGGTCACGATTAAAAAAAAAACGTGATTGCTTCAAATTTTAATTAGCAAGCAAACTCAAAATTCTTTAAAACATTTGGATATGCTGATGGCGAAGAAGAAGTGGACTTTTACTTATCTAGATAAAACCTAAATATACCAGAATGGAAGAATGATACAAATGTCGCTAAAAGATGATGATAGGTGAACTAATAATAAGAACTCGAAATCAGAAGATAGACATAGTACTTCTTGCAGGCGATTGTGTTGGTTTCCTACAGGGATGTGACCTTCTTTTAGGCTCAAAAATTCAACATCGAGATTACCACAAAAATATGCCAAACTTTTTAAAAGTAGATAGAAAATCAGTTGTTACCCCCTTTAACTAGCATTGGGATAAATGTGTTATTGTTATGGATAATGCTCCTTATTACTCAGTGTTGTTAGAAAAGAGACCAACTAATAATGCAGATAAAAAACTCCCAGGGCTGGTTGTATAAAAATAAAATAAATTTGATGAAAACTATAAAAAAGAACTTGGAATCTACTTAAACCAACCTAAGTAATTTCGACAAAAAATAAATAAGCTGACAATTTTCTAATGCAAAACCATATCAATATTCTAAGGCTTTCTCTCTATTATAATATTTACAACTCCATTGATCTAATATGGCATTCAGTACAAAAACTATATAAGTAATAAGTTAATGATGTCAGCCACAAATTTAAAAGAAAGGTCAGAAATGTTTGGAAAAAGTCTTGAGTAAATGTGATGCTGATAAGTAGAGAAACTATATTAAGCACTATGAATCTCGTATTATGAGTGTTTTGATGAAATATATGAGAGAACATTGTGTGTTTAACGTTCCTCGGTGGTCGTTAGCCGTGTCGTTCGATTCTGATAAAGATTCGGCTTTGGAACTATTCAATTGACCCCTTTCAGCAGAAGATCTGATATCAGAAGCACAGCACAATGTTGAAAAATGTGGAAATTTTCAGTTTGCCGATGGTTTTGCATTAATTTAGTAAGTTCTTCCTGACATAATATCGATGTGTAGTAAATATTTGCCACAAAGGCCATTTTTGTTATTATGAATATAAATCTGTTAACACTTGGTACGATTTAGTTTGACATAAAGATATGTGACTAGATTATTTAATGCTTTTATTACTGTATGACATTTCAAAGTGAAACTAAATTTATAACTAGATTCCAGTAATGGCAATTCAATAATAATGAATTATTCTACATTCTAAAATCTAGTGTCTCGGCTAGTTCCAAAACGACGATAGATTATTATCAAAGAATGCATTCCAGTGACTTTGAGTAACAGGATTATTCACTTCAGTGAGAATTGCAACTATACTGCTCAAAATAATAATTAAAGGATATTTAATAAAATTATATTTAAAAAACAGGCAGTTAAGATAACATCTGCAATTATTTTTATATTTCAAGTGTTATAAAATATTATTTAATTGTTTTGGGCAGTGTCTAAGCAGTTGCGTATAATATTTTATCGCCAACCGTCAATAGAGCCATGCATTACCATAGCGATTTTCGGAAGTAAACAAACACTTTATATTACTGTACAAATCAATAATTATTTTAGATTTGCGTTGTGTTTGCATTGCTGGAGTTTTACGTAATGAAGAACTTTTGAATTTAAAAGTAAGCAACATAGAGCACAAAGAACAATTCTGGTTGTTCGTATAACTAAAACAAAGACCAACAGGCCTCGATTATTTGTGATCATTTCAGAGTTTGAAGGAAAAGTAAAATCCATAGAATTATTTAACAAATATTTAGCTATGCGCCCTAAGCAGACGCCCCACGACCGATTTTTTCTATCTTATAGAAATGGCAAATGCACAGTCCAGCCAGTTGGAATCCATACTTTTGGTAGTGTACAAGCAAAATTGCGAACTATCTGCATTGCCAGAACCATCACTTTATACGGGACATTGTTTTCGTCGAACGTCCGCCACTCTCTTTGCCAACGCAGGCGGCAGTAAGGAAAATTTAAAACGCCACGGAGGGTGGAAAAGCGACACGATTGCAGAGACCTATGTGGAGGAATCTGTGCTCAATAAAACGAAAATCGCAAAGACGATTTTAGGTGAAGATCAAACTGACAACATAGTTGTTACCAATGATAATTCTACTGATGATTTACAATTTATTAACATAGATAATAATCCTCAAACATTTTCAATTCAAACTCTTCGACTTCAGGAATTAATTTTTATAATGCGTCAGGGTGTACGTTCACGTTTAATATAACAAATATAAGTAGATTGGTTTTGTATTCGCTGTTTACGTTGTCATAATAAAATGTGATAAGTTATAATATCTCAATTTTTTTTAATTATACATTTTTACGGTTGGCGATAAAATTTTGTATGCACCACGTCAGTAAAGTGTCTTTATTGACTTGGTACATAAATAACTATTATCCGCAAACGTCACAAAAGTGACAACTTATATGTCTTTATGACAAGGTAAAAGTGTCACTTTATCTGCCTAAGCAGATAAAATAGCAACTTTTGCGTACTTTATCTGCCTAAGCACACAAAATCGTCGCTCTCTTTCTTTCTTTCTATGTTTGTTCGCTATTTCCTCCGAAGATACTGACCGATTAAATTGTATGATGACTTAAATTTTGCTAATTTTTAGACTTAGATCGTAGGCCGGTTTTTATTTTCAAAAAGAGTACGAAAAAGTTTTAATTTAAATAAACCCTTTAAGCAGAGCGGAGCATCTGTCGCCGTGGTTATGGCGTGACAGCTGCTGTGGCCGTGTGCTATTAGCTCGGTGATTCAGTATGTTCATATATCATTACAGTAGCGCGTTATTTGAACAACATAGGTTGGCGCAGGGGTATAGTGCTCGCCTGTCACGCGGGTGGCCTGGTTCGATTCCCGGCCGATGCATCCTTTTTTTTAAATTTATATTAATGAGATTTACCTGAATACGTTTGCGGATAAAATAGTATATGTTATTCGGAGTAAAAGTGACTTTATGTGGCTTAGCTGAATTATTTTCCTCACTAACGTTGGGCTAAATAAACTTCAGCTTCGCCACATAAGTATCACTTTTACTCCTAATACATAATCTACTATTATTTATATAGAAGAAACTGTTATCTTTCACATTTGTTGATCAAAACTTTTTCCCTAATCAGCGGATAAAAACATCTCTATACTTCGATACAATTTTGAATCACGCCATATATGTCTAATGAAAAATACAATTACTTAAATGAGTAATATAAAGTTAATTAACGATGATAATTTCTAATAACTTTGTAAGATAGTTTTTCTACAGCTCATGTAGTAGACAGTGTACTGTATATAAGTATACGTGTTTGTGTTATACGTATACTACAATTTCTAATTTCAAATGTTTTCTTCCTTGATAACTGTCTTCATTGCATGGACATAATCACTGTTTGAAATAAGTCTGTTTATGCGTTCTTCTATGTGCTGATTTACAAAAAGCTGTGGCTCCTCTTCTTCTTTCCCTTCTATTAGGTTTGCATCTGATTCATTAGTTCAGCCTGGTTCTTGAGATACGGAAGGGCCCAACTGTCGCTCCATCTTTTGGTTGGAGGAGGGTTCAGTTTTGTGCTGAAATTTTGAAATCTGTATTTCTATAGTAACTATAGTTAATAAAAAATAAAGAATTATTTAAACGACAAACGGTATCAGATTTTTCGTCTTTCAAGATCAAGTAAATTATTTTCATCATTATTACGGGTGAGCCGAGAAATTCAACTTCACAAAGCTATTTTCGGTCACAATACATTTCGTTCTTTTCAGTTTTAGTGATAATATTTTATTTCTACATTATAATTAAATATATTCAGACATCGTTAAATCGTTTATCATTTGAAATATTCGAAATATCTATGAGCACCTTTATAAAGTTATTTTAACGAAAAACTTCTTGGGTTAGACATATCTTGGTGTCATCCTTTGATCGATTAATATATAAAACATTTAACTTAAGTTTCTACAACTTATTATTTTTGTATAGCATCTGAAACTATGTGTAGGTATATTACTGAATTTCTGAACGACAGCGCCAAGAAAACTTCTAAAACAATCGAGGCCTGAAATTCTAGTTTCGAAATATTAAATTTCAAGTAGATGTGCACAATCTCCGAGCAAATACTACACAAAAGCTATCCGATTTTCAACCGTTCAAGATTATACCATAAAATAATTATAGAATCTAATTTGGTATCATATTTAGAAATTTAGTATTGACTAGAATGTGTGTATTTATGAAAAGTAGAATGATTCAAAGTGGGAATTACTTTCAAATAACGAAATTTTGTTTGATTAATTAATTACTTATAAGATGTGTTACTTGGATTCTTGAAGTGTGCTCCTTTGCAAAATTATTTATTCAACAAAATTTACATAGCTCTTTCAAGAATTTTTTGTATGTTTACTTGAAGACATTTAGATTGTTATTACCTCATTCGTTAGTTTTAATACTATAGCATAATTGAACCCCTAATTTCTATTACATTACATGTCAATTGTTTATGTTTAATTTTGCCTTTATCTCTTATTTGATTAGTATTTTGTATTCTTTCAGCAGTGTGTTAGGTGTTATTGTCAAAGCAAAAATTATTTGGATAAGTCTATTTGTTTCATATCTTAGTACCTCCTCGTATTTGGTTTGCAGGTAAAGTTTGCTAATTAATCAAAGAGCACACTTTTGACATATAAAAATAATTTTTGATTCCAGAATTTGTGAAGTGTCAAAGACGCGTGACAAAAATATCTAACAAATATAAACAACAAATATGCGAATAATACTTACACTTATTATTTAGTAGTTACAGAGATAATACTACTTCAGAGCAATTGCAAGTTTCGACAAATAGTATAACTGCGTGACTTTGTAGGTAAATTCATAGGGCTATTATTTTTAGCTACGTGAAATGATCAGGTAGAACGTTTCATAGGAGGCGTCCGTTCATTACATTTTAAACGCTTACGCTGGGGTTAACTGTTGGTTCTCAAAGCAGCTGTTTATTCATTTATTTTTTCCGAATGACTTCGTTGATGTGCATTTTTAAATACTATAATTACGCACAGCCAACAAAATGATTTTAATGGGATGAAGGGTCGAAATTATGGGATAAATAACTAATAATTAAAGAAGAGCCCCTACCGTGTAATTTGGCATTCAATCAACATCCTACTGAAATATCAACTTTAACTTCTAATTGTATTTTAAGAAATATACAGCTTTTACAAAATGCAGCGACATATTTCTTACTTCTTCTCATCGTGCCCTATCCGTTTCGGACGTTGGCGATCAACATGACAATTTTGACTCTATCGGTGGCTTTTCTAAATAGTTCTATGGAAGTTTGACCGAACCATTTTCTCAAGTTGTACAACCATGAATGTCTTCTCCTGCCTGGCGCTCTTCTTCCCTCTACCTTGCCCTGCAGTATCAACTGCAATATGTGGTATTTATCGTTCCTCATAACATGACCAAAATATAGGAGCTTTCTCCGTTTAATTGTGATTATAACCTCCTTATCTTTGCGCATTCTTCTCAGTACCTCTTCGTTGGTAACGTGGTCCGTCCATGATATGCGAAGAATGCGGCGATAAACCCACATCTCGAACGCCTCCAGTTTTTACTTCCTTTTACAATAAAGGAAGTATTGGATTCACCCCAAAAATTCGAAAATGAGTTTTCAACAGATCTTCACGTTTTAGAGTTCCCTGAACCCAAAAAACATATTTTTTTTCATTGGTCTGTCTGTCTGTCTGTCTGTCTGTCTGTGTGTCTGTGAACAGAATATCTCAAAAACGAAAAAAGGTATGGCGTTCAAACTTCATATATAAGTTTTGTGTACTATGTAGATGAAACAGCAAGCTTTTGAAGAAAATCGCATAACCGGAAGTAGGTGTTTACTCCTGTGATTTTTCAGTTTTTTTCGATTTTTTCAAAAACGGCTCTAACGATTTTTTTTAAACTTTACATTTTTACTACATTTATAATGTGTAATGATGTGAAATAGGTGATTTTCCAGTTGAATACGTCTAAAGTGGGTTTCTTTTGTTTTTTTTTTAAGTTTTTTTTATTAACTCCTATTTTAAATAAAACACCCGGTATATTATTACATTTTTGAATTTACCTTAAAATTCTAGAGAAAATTTGTCTCTTCAACTAACGCTCTATTTTGTACCGTTTTTGTAGAATTTGTAATTTTTGAAAATTTTTGACAAATGGTTAAAAATTAAAAATGAAATTTTTGACTAATTATAAGGTCACTGTAAAAGGAAGTTGTGTGAGTGTATCACACCAGATTTTTTCAATAACGCTTCAGTGAGGGTCCATGCTTCGAGCCCATAATATAAGATCGCAAAGACATAGCAGTGTAGCATTCGAATTTTTAGAGGCATACTCAGATCTCTGCATACAAACAATTTTCTCATTTTTATAAATGCTGCTCGTGCTTTTTCTATACGACTACGAATCTCTACAGCTTGTTCCCAGTTTTCGTTTACTAGGGTACCCAGGTAAGTATACTTCTCAACACGTTCAATGGGTTTACTGTCTAGCGTAATTATGGTAGGTGGTGGGGCATTTTTGCTGACGATCATATATTTCGTTTTTGTCGCATTCAAATTTAAGCCATACTCCTTACTAACGTGATTGATGTTATTCGCTAGGGTTTGCAATTCTTCGATACTACTTGCAATTATGACGGTGTCATCTGCAAATCTTACATTTCTTACCATCAGTGTTATTTAAGCTGACAATAGTTAGACATATTAAAGTGGATATGAAATATGTATTACGCTAAATGTAAGGTCGTTGTAAAATATTTCGTTGGTGCTCGTTTGCTGGTCATGAATTCTGTAAAACGAGTCGTATCTGAATTCCTTAATTGTGTTTGTTTGTTGTGTGTTTGTGCGATTTTCGAAATGTTTAATTTTTGACTTCAGCTTCGGATATAAGAAGAGTAGAATAGAAGAATATCTGAAGTGAAATGGTCAAAGTGGAAAACACATTTTGAAAAGTTAATATATGGGGCTTATAATCAATGAATTCTGTGACTTCGTTTAGAAATGCTAGAATTGGCGTTTTTAGCGGGTTCATATTTTAAAAATAAGTTTGATCCGCTCAACTTTTTAAATATATAAACATATCAAGTCTTCAAAGTCTGCAAAAAAATTTAAATTTCACGAAACACTTTAAAAATCTGTTCCTGAAGAAAGGCAAGCAATGTAAGCAATAAGTGTAGGGCGAGGAGAGTTGGGGGCTGTTACCTTCTCCCGTTCATAATCGTGGTGCTATACGCTAGCATAGCTCTTGATGCTTGAGGAACAGTGCTGGCGAAGAGTCTAGTTGGCGAATGCCATTAATGTTGTACTGTGAAGTTATGTTTAATAAATTTTCTAATTAGCGATGGTGTTTTAGTGAACACTGAACACTATCTAAAATCATTAATAAAATTGTATTTTATTGTCGACCCCTTATATAGATAGTAGAGTACTAATAAGGAAAAATCAGCTGAACGTAGAATTAATTAATTCCTGTATGAAAACATACTTGTATCATAGAACACAATGTGTAAAATATACATTCACATTTTTTTGCAAATAAAGTGTATAATATTTATTACGTAATCACTAAATAATGTTTTAATAATATATCTCCAGCCGTTTTTATTTATAATGAAATTAAAAGAATTATTTTTAGTAAATCCCTCGTTCCAACATAAATGCTACGTGCGTCAAAAAAAAACGTTATCGAGGGGGCTTTGAACTAGATTTTGTCTTACGACTGCATGTCGGTGTTTATTATATCGCTTCACCAAGAATTCAGCGGACTGAGTCACTTGCCTTGTCAGTTGTCAAAGTGAGGTTATGTGTTTATAAGCAAATTATTACATCACTCTACCCAGAATTCAACGCGCTTGATCACTTGAGCTGTCAGTGGTCAAAGTGAGGTTGTGTGCATATGCAGTCCATAATAGTTATTTACTATACAAGTGCGATAAAAACATCATTAATATACGTATGTAAACACACAAGTATATTATTGATGCATTATCACCATGTATTGTACAAAATTTTATGTAAAACTGCCCAAAATTGAGAGAAAAATGTCAAATCTGTCATTTACAAAAAATATTTTAGTAAACAAATGTCATTCATGTGACACTATTTCAGTTAGGTAATGAACGTCCTTATCCAAGCAGTTGTAGATAAAATAAGTTTCATATGACTTTCAAAAATTACTAGTTGACACAAGGTCACTTGATAACGGTTTTTTAACGTACTTTATATGTAGCACTAAATATCTGCTTCACTCTCATAATTTTTTTTTCAGAATGTGTGCAATGTTTTCCGCAACAGATGGTGCATAGTAATATACCTACATGGAAGTCCATATCGGTGCGGGGCTCAAGTCTGTCATAGTTGGCTGAAATTCTTCATTTACCTTCTGCCATCCACATAGCATAGGGTCAGCAACAGTCATGCAACCGATGTCTAATTATTATTCTTTCCTACTCCCATTTTAACCCGATCCAAACCTGGAAGCCCAATTTCATAACGTTTCAAACCTAATAATACGTTTAAATGCAGTCTATTTACTTTTTCCAAAACACACCATTGGTGTCGCATCCTGTTAATGCGCCAGCAAAAAAGAGTTTTTGCAACCTTCTTTCTGGATCTATTCCTGTCCCAAATTCCAAAAATTACCTTCGTTGTTAGCACAGACTACTTCCATTACTTTTATTCACATTAACCAAAGATTGCAATGGGAGTAGTTATATTTAACCCCTTTGCTTCAGCACATACAAACTTTAATGTTGCGTAGCTGCGAGATGTTGGATTTGGATAAATCATTTGCAGGAAAGACGTGGCTGTTATACTAGAATGTTCACCAAAAAAAAAAAAAACAGTTTGCATGTATCCTAACCATTCTGGACGAGGTTTCTCCAATAATTTACTCGTACTCCGCAAAACAACGAACAGATTAGTTTGAATATGTATGCAAAGCAAATGCTCAAATGTGAGTTTATTCATGGTTGTTACACTTAGATATTGAATTAAGTAAAGTGGTATCTTTGCTTTTATTGCAATTTCATTTTTCCTGTTTATACGGACTCGCTTCCTAACGGTCGCTCGTCCATTTAAATAGGCGCTCCTCCTAAAGTAAGGCATTATTTACTTATATCATAAATAGCTATTAAATAAGCAATTTTTACTTTTTACGCTGGAAGGCATAAGGATAAAAACGAAGAAGAAGAAGAATTATCAAATTATAATCTCTGGTAGATTTTGTTTTTGTTCTATTATGTACAGAATGTAATAAATTTTCGCACTCACATGAACCCTGGGAGTTCTACAGGATTCTCATGCGATATTAGCTTGCCCGCAGTTTTACTTCTCTCGATGCGGGTAGAACTTTCTCTCTCCTGCTCTGTTTACAAATCTGCTGAATGCGGCACTGCACTCGTACGACAGCTAAGTACAATTGTAATTCGTTGCACTACCTTGGTTTTGCTTTATTAGGGACTCGTAAAAGTTGGTGATGAGCTGCACAGCCTCGGACGCTCAGCAAATTTTTTACTTTTAAGATTGTTAAATGCCGGTTCACAAATAGATTTTGTTGGAGTTGCTCTTTTTCAACGTTTTTTGCAGTGAGAGAATTTGTTTCTGTTTATAACTAAACAATTGACTAAAGATTGTCATGGCAACCAAAAAATTGTAAGTAATGCGTGATCTGTTCTATCAACATTTCAAGTGTCAGGTTAAACTTCAATTTTTTTACATTTTAGGTTAGAACTGTTATTTCAGGCAAAACAATTCCTGAAGTTTCACCAGCGATTTTAAAAGCTAGCTGCAGCTATAATTTTATTAAGTTAACTTATACAAATGCATTAATTGCTATGATAATGTTTTAAATGAATGTTTCAGAGTGTAGCAAATTCTGCCAACTACAACCGGACCCAGCGCTGTTCGACTTACCTTTTCAATAAATTTAGTGCTGACTGCCTTGCAACCTTGGTATTGCTTTATTCAAAATACAACACATCTAAACGGACAGTTCACGTGTGCTGAACGGCAACATTAATGTTGCTAATCGATTAACTTATCACATCTCTTCGTCATACTACTATTGCGTAAGTAAAAACATTATTAAGATCGATTCTGATCATATGAGTTATACATATAATTGTTTGTTTCAGATGCATTTATCCGTTAAGATACCAATGTAATAGGTACTGTAAAACCCCTAAGGAGTAAGCTTTTATTCTTGATTACTCTTCTTATTATAATTTCACTTAGTACATAAGCTATTCACTTTTCAGTCGTTGGATCCTTGTGATAAATCATAACATAGCAATATACGTACAGAGTATTTCACTTCTCAACTTCACGCCTCTATACATTATTTATATATTTCCTGATCTATTCCATATTTAATCTTTTAAATTATCTTTATCTACTCCAGTGGGATAAGTAACGCATTGCGTCACTCATTTGACACTATTTCAGTTAGGTAATGAAGCTCATTACACCACTCAGTTATGTAATGGTTTCATTACGCAACTGAGTTGTGTAATGACTTCATTACATTCTGACAAGAGTTAGAGCGAGCTAGGGCTGTACCATCTCTCGTTTAAGAGAGGCACAATTAAATAATCGATCACACTGTTTTGGCTCACTAAGCCATAACTGTGTATCAAAAATAAAATTCTACGACTAAGTGTGGATACTTTCATTTAGACCATTTAGACTATTTGATATAGCTTAGGCTCAGATCAGTAGTTATCTAGAAAATCGAATAGAAATATTAAAGTGCATTTAGTGCGAAAAACAAACGGGTAGCTAATTACTATTTTGACCTGTTATTAATCCGCTTTAAGTGGCAAACAACTCGTAACAGAATTTATATAATTTTTGCAGTTCATACTATATTAATAATATGTAATTTCGTAGATTTCAGCATAATTTAAAAAATACACTGAAAATCATTATATTTTTTTTACTGTACTAAATATTTTATAATTCTGCGAATGTTATGTTAGTATTATGAAAAAAATACTAAGCAGCTGTTATTATTAATGTCATAATATTATCAGTAGTGATATTATAAGTACTTCGATATTATCGGGTTATATGTCGATACTTGCTGCACAATATTAAAACAGCGTCAGTTTGACAGTTTAAATAATCTGACTGCGAAATACGCATTTGATTTGATTATTTTTGAGTAACTTTCAAAACTAGGAACAAATAAATATTTCAAACAGCTCGATTTTTTATCGACCTAACTGAAAGTCGTCTCCATGAGTTCACAAAAGTTATTTATTGCTTTTATTTAATATATTTAATATAAAATCTAATTTAAATACATTCTTCTGATTGGTTGATATGATATGAAAAAACTAATCAAATGAAATAGTTCGTTTATTATGAGCCGTTGAATTATTATAAATTAAAAATACATGAGGAAAACAGCTAACAGCTGAATATATTAATGATTAGAATCCGTTGCTGTCTGTAATTGTAGTTACATATCCGTAAGTAACATTTAAAATTACCTCATTTTGTAAGTTGACAATTGAAAATTAATGACCGTTCCCTTTGTGTTGAACCTAGTAGGCAATGACATTTTCACAGAAATGTTATTAAGAAAAGTAAACGTCAATGCCTACAAGTCTAACACATTCTGCATAACGAAAAAATATATTGACTTTCTTAAGATATACGCATGTGAAGTAAACAACTTTCGCAAAAGTCATGAAATTCAGCATTTTCGAGCCATCATTTTCTACAGTTGCAAGCGTCAATCAAGCCGTAAAAACGTTTTAATGAACTCACGTATGTGACAGCGAGTCGTGCTCATTAGCTATCTTAAAACGCTGGGTACAATTCATTTCAGTTTGATCGTTCTGCTTTAAGTGCCAGCGTACGCAACATGATCGTCACATTACTGTCGATTCAATCCAGGCAGTCTTGGTCATAGGTTTGAATGCGATGAGCAGCATCTTGCATAATCATGTAAACGTACGAAAATTTTGTGCACGTTTGAAAACATACAATCTAATGTAAAGTCAGAAAGAGCTTCGTGTCAATTGGTGCAAAACGACAATCAAATGCTTCAAACGGGATGTCAGGTGAAGGCGGTTGAATATCGGATGATCCTGAGCAAAACCAACAAGCGGTTGTTTATGTGTTGCAAAATGAGAAAACTCTAACCAAAATCTTGAAAAAAGCAGTACAAAAATCAGAAATGAAATCCTTCGTTTCTTGTTTTGACAGATAAGAATGCCCATTCCAACATATTTAAAAATGGAATACTCAAACTGGCCCAGGTAGTAAATTGCAAATGTATCTACCATTAGTTAAAACAAAATTTAAATAATATTATTTTTCCAACTTTAGAATTATTAGAAAAACAAATAAAGATTATATCTGGTCCGAACATACGCCATACCTCTCGAGATGTAGCCTAAAGAAAATTTGGGACAGATGTTTAGAGTATACCTCTTACTGGCTAAGTTCATACTCTTGGATACACCTACGTTCAGATAGCTTGTTATAAGCAAAGATTTAAAAATTCTTTCTAAAACGTACGCGTAGACTCGGTAAAAACAAGTTCACTCCGTTGAGATTTTGTTTGTGAAATAGGCAATTTATATGAAACTCATATTTATTAGGGCTTGAAATATTTAATTCGACTCTCGTAGTGAAACTAAACAATCCTTAATTTTTCAGAGTTTGAATTCCCTGGAATTATTGTCGCTAATTTTTGTTAAATGGTGATGTTATTGGCAATAAAAATAGAAAGTCTCATTCATGCTTGTAAAAATTATAAAAATAAAACAAAATCTAGTACCATGTAATCACTCTGTTTTGGATGTGTTGCTCTGCTGTAAGAAGTGGATTCTCCTCTTTTTTCTGGTACTGTAAGAAACATCGCTGCTGCTATCTGCAATGGCTCCGCAATCTCGATCCCCGTTCAAACACCTGTCTGCTCCATTTTTTGTTCCAAACGCCTCCAGATATCTTCCAAGCCTCCAATTTCTTTGCTGCTTCCAATGAAAAAACACTGCATTATACTGTTATCTTTTATTTTTCTTTGCTAATTTATAACTTGTTGCTCAAATATTTATCGAACTTCTAATAATATTCCATGGAATTAAAACACTTTGATTTACTTTTAAACACGAAGACTGGTTTCATTTATCGTAATCAACATTTGCTGACAGCACAGGTAAAATATATCTTAGTTCCAATTGTTTGAAAATATATTTAAATTTATTTCTGGGAGCTAATAAAAATACGTCACTTTATCTCTAGAGCAATTCTTTTAATAAATTTTACTTAGAAATGACGTTTCTAAGCAGTTTGTTTTGAAATTATTCAGTCTATTGGCTCCAGTCAAATAAATTACTTTCAAATGAGCTAATCAGAATTGATTATTACTAAAGTATGATCTGATATCTTTGCCGCATTAAATTAAATTAGATTTTCTACATTGTAATACCTTATTCAACATATTTTTAAAAATTAATTTTACATTTGTAATTAAATTACCAATTAAAATCTTATTTTCCATTTATACACAAACTTGGATGTTGAACAGCTTCGAATACGGCTCAATTTTACTTTTTCTGTGCTTCACTTTGGAATCTGAAATTTTAATATGTAATTATTTTTGGTACATTTTCTATCAAATGTTTTTTAGGACAGGATTTTGAACGTGTTGTCGTTTGGAAAATCCGGCGAGTTCCGCCGTAATTACATAGCAAGTTTCGTTCCAGATTAATTCCCCGTGCATATTTTGGATTCAGCCAACCCTTGCTAATGTCGTTTAAGAGCCAAATATCTTCGAGACCGCTTGGCTAGTAACTGCAGGCAACCACATGTTCCTGCAGCTGCATTTTTGGCGCGAAAGCTTTCCTTGACCATGGCTTATTTTCATGAGAACCTTTTGGTTGAGTTGAACAGAGTATACGAGCGTCCCTCTCGTGCGTTTCCACTCTTCCCCTCTTCCGTCCCATCGAGGTGGCGAAATTTTCTTCACGACTCGAGGTGATTGACGCTTGGCGTGAACGAGAAAACATCACGTGTGTGATGCTCCCGTTTAACCCTTCAGGGCAGTGTTCGAGTGGCCATTCAGGGAGACCTAAAACTGCACCACCCGGCTTTCCTTATCGTCCCGCTACACGTGTGATGCATAATGGTCCTTTTACGGATCTTCCAGAAGAAGCCGCGGTTCAGATGCATTTTGTTTATTACATTTCGAGACGAGGTTGAAGGCCGTTTTGTAACCCCTCGTCTACTCTGCTTACTCAAGGACAAGGATTTTGTGTTGCCCTAACGTCTCCGAAAAAAGCATCCCCCCAGCCGTCTCTACCCCCGCGGCCAAACTGACGGTACTACCCGTTGTCGACGCTGTTCATTCTAGTTTTCGCTTGCGCTTGCGAAGCGAGATCCAGCGGCCTGACGTCGATGGAGCTCTGCCGATACACTCACTGGTACTGTAACCTAATCTTAAGTTTTTGAAGGTATACCGTATTCAGTGCAACGTGTTTTGACGTAGTGCGAGGTGGCGTATTTACCTCAAGAGGTTTAGCTAGTCAAGGCCCTCACGGCCCGTAATTACGATATTGCATATATAAGTTAGACCGGTGTGGCGCGTCGTCAAAGCCCATACCGCGGTATATTGATTGCCCAATATTTGATGTGGTCACGACCCTCCGTCGTGCCCCCTTTGTTTGTTTGTTCAAGCTAGAATTAAATGACCTGATAATCCCTTTAATATTATACTATTCAAGTTGTATTCGCATATGTGGTTATTCTTAATAGACGCATTTCAACTCGTAAATGTTTGATTTATAATTGCTGCATGTATTATCGAATTATTTCTTGTATTATGTCTTCCTTGTAATGATTTAAGACAAGCGAGTCGGCGAGACCGCAGTGTAACACCCAAGGTAGGTTCCCTAGCAGCGAGGAATCGACTCTCAGGAAAGCTGAAGCACCACGACTTCCCTGTGTTTCGAGCTTATACAGGTGGTTGTCGAAAAACTTCGTTCCTACCCTATTTATTAAAGCTTGTGGCGACCTTATATTCCCTTATATTATCTTTATATTTCTTTGATGATCACACGCGATGTAAGGACTCCTCGCCTTAATTAAGGATGTACGAATTCTATACTTTGCAATGCCTAAAATACTCTTATAACTATAAAATCAACTATTTACAATTTTTAGGTTCTGACCTTCCCGCTTCTTAGAAATTTGATTATTAAAGTAATTAGCATCCACGGAATATTAATTATAACAGCTGGCTTACATACAACAAAAATTTATTTTAAGAAATTTCGGAATTGATTTTGAGCTTTTTTTATCAATTTCCTTGTAGAAAAACTACTAACTTACTAATAAACCTTTTCTAAAGTAAAAAATATACAAATTTAAAACTAAAAAGGTGTTTTTTGTTATTTTATTGAACTGTAATGTACTATCGCTACCAAAAAAGACAAGTTCTAAATCTACAAGCAATGAATTTTTATTAATTTAGTTGAAGAAATGACATTGACTGTTATGTAAACAATTCAAACCAGTCATATGTCATATCAAATTTTAGTATCAAAAACTACAATACAAAACATTGACATAAATAGTAGCCCCAGCATAATAGATATTTACCTCGTCAAAATCGTCATTAAAATACGAGAAATCGGGAGTGAAGTAATCCATTATTTTACGACTTTTTGTAGGCCATAACGACGCCGACGGGGCGATAGGTAAACGTCAACCGAAGTCAACATAACCTACAAAAGTTAGTTAAAATGTTGTAATTTCGACTTTAACGATTTCAAAAAAAAACATAATGTACTCCTCGGCACTGAAGTTCCTCATGTGGTTTATTTGCCTTGGCCTTACAGGCCTCGGCAACTAAATCCACATTCGTAATAAAAAGCTAAACTTCAGTGTCTTGGTATACAAACTACTACTGTTCAAGTAAAGTGCCTTTTTCGTTTTGAACACGGAGATACACCATTAAAAAAAGTTGTTCAGAATCTAAAGTTATGCCCCCATGCAAAATTTCAGAAATATTGTCTTGATTTTACGAAATCTTATTTATTAGAAGGATTTACAAGTGCCTTCATATTATACACATAGTTTTATAAAAACAGGCCAATATTTCTGAAATTTTGCGGCAGGCTATAATTTTATATTTTGAACAACCTTTTTTTCTAACATTTTTCAGTACTATGAACTGATATAGTAGTTTGTACAACGAGAGTGGATATGGACATTCCACTCGAGTTGTACAGTGTATTTTTTCTACGACCTATCAATGGAAAAGAATGGAAAATTAAAAGAAAATTTATTCAACGCTAATTAATAAGATATCTTACAACAAAATCACGTTTGCCACAAACAGGGCACAGCAGGGCGTGCCCATTGCAAAACAAACAATTAATGAAAGTTGCCTAGGTAATCACGACTAACGTGGTTTGTGATTGGTGTATTTCATATCCACCCTTGTGTGGATATGAAATCATATACGTTCAGTTAACTACAATTGCCTACATATCCATTCTATAGATTGTGAAGAAAACAGAATATATACATGCGGGAGTAGAAAAAGGTAGTTTTCATAACACCTACTTATTATTTGGCAATAACAGAACTGTTAACCTGACCGAAAAGTTTCCCATAACAGCCATGGCTGTTATACATTTTATTTGTTCCTCACTTGTAAATATCAATTTATCAAGTCACTGTATTAATCAAGAAAGTTTATTTTAACAAGTTACTAACTTGTAAAATCTTTACAAGTTAACTGTCAGTTTTACAAGCGTGCTCGTAGATAAATGATAGCGTGCAAAGCCAGAGTTATCTTTCTTAGTATGTGTCATATTGATGAATTTAGTTGCTTGTCAGTTTGACATTTTGAATAAATGGTAAACTTCTACTTATTTACAAGTGAGGAACAAATAAAATATTCAACAATACACGCAAGGTAACAGGTTTTACTAACTCAAGAAGGTGACTGGCGAGCCGCAGGCGAGCCAGTCATATCCTTCTATTCGCCAGTAAAACCCTCTTACCAAGCTAGTAATGTTAAATACTATAACAGCCTAGGTCGTTAAGAAATAACAGAACAGTAACACTTTATCAATATTCATTCAACATGAACAATGGCAATACTGAAATGTATTGTTGGTGACCCTCTAAGTCTATGTCAAATTCGAGGTCTGTGTCAGTTTTGACACAGACTGACGCAAAACCTAACCTTGTAGCCTGTTCTAGCTAGTTTAATTTAATTATAGCTCAATTAAAATGCTTGCTACAATCGCCGGGGTGAAACCGGCCCCCAGGAAGCTCAGAATGCCAAAGTACCAATAATAAACTCAAGCTTAATTACCCAGGAAAGAATACAAAATAACTTTTCTAAACGTATAATAAATTCTAACTAGATACATAGTAAATTATATTGTGTTCAAAACAGGAAATAAAAATTTAACAATGCTTGTAAAATTAATAAAACCCTTTTAACGGAGCGTCTCGCTTGCTGGGAATCGGGCCGTGGCAGTCTCTTTTGAAACAGCCTATATATGAAGTAACTCCGATGTCCCGTAGGCAGTTCGTCGGGCCTGTACAAATAAGATGTCAGTTAGCAAAGGCTTCTTAATGGCGGCACGTAAACAAGGAATTTTGTCTTTAAATTGTTGAATGTGCGGGCGATATCAAGTTAAATTACATGCATACCTGGTGTAACTCGTCTTTATCGACCCCTGCAGGTGTACCGCGCGTGGTGAGATTACGTGCGGCCTGTGTATTTAGCTGGTTTATCTTCTTCAGGACTTTTGTAAATACAGGTGAGCGGTGTTATAGTTAAATTAAGTTCGGTCCTTGCATGCGACGATTGCCACTGACATGCAGCGGGAAATGGCCAGGAAATTACACCGTGCCAAATTATTAATGTAGCCTCGTCGGGATGTCTTGCTTTTACTGCGGCCACATACAAGCCGGACCTTCGGAGGTGATTCTTAAGCCGCCCTCGTGCTGCGTCGTCTCGGTCGTAATTAGTAGTTTTAGGGCCGGCTAATTAAGTATTTTGATTGGTGCGAGTAAGCAGCACGTATCTAAGGCGTCGGATGAGCGAATGGGTCCTGAGGGGATTATTTATAGGTGTCTTGCTGATGAACCTGCGGGTCCCCCGAGCAAGACGGTTTAGGTATCGATTATCTGGTCGGATCTCTAGCTGATAAGCCTAGAGCCTCCCCGAGCTAGAGGGTCTAAATACGGGTTATCTGGTAGGAGCTCTAGCTGATGAGCCTGCGGGCCCCCCGAGCTAGACGGTCTAGGTAGCAGGAATTCTACTTGAAGAGCCTAGGGGTCTTCCTGAGCAGAATCGGACTGGGAACAAGGTACAGGAAAATTCTGTCTTGCCATAGCTTCGATTTCTCCTTTTATACCCTGGGCTGGCGTAATCAACGGTTCACGCCAGTTCGTTGGAGCGGGGATTCTTGCATTAGGTGCGCGGAGGTGTGCCTGCGTCTCCTCGCGATGACGTCGCTTATCGCTATAGGTGCGGGGCTCCGGTTCATAACGTGGTGCAAGCCAAAGGGGGGACGCGCAAATTAATTTTTAATTACAAAATCGCGTTCGCGCTGGGCGAAACGTTACAACCTGCTAACATCGAATTTGACATAGACTTACAGTGCCACCAACAGTACATTTCAGTATTGCCAAACGTATTTTTTTCTATAGGTGACTCTGATAAGACGAGTTTTCTAACACCCGCTACTAATACTATTTAACGTTTTCATTTAAATTGCGCTAAAATTTAAAATTTTTGTATATATTATAATATTATTATATAATATAACTAACAGCCTTATGTCGTTATTAACTATATCATGATTTTTTCTAATAAACACGGAGTTTCTTGTTCTGATTCGTCCTCCAAAAAACCGCCGGTACCCCAGAGAGGTACTAAGGAACATTTGTGCCAAAAATCACGACTACATTATTTTTCTCCATGCCCATTTAGTAAGTTTTTTTAACTCCAAGGCAATTTACAATCTGTCCAAGGGTCATTAAGCAAATGAGATAACACTATTAATAACATATCATGTAGGCAGGTCATTCAGTGATTCGTGTCTTTACAACTACGTCTTATCTAAGACTTGATTGCTGCTACTGGAACCTACTTGCTATGTCCGCGAGTTTGAATCGCGTAAGTCTACGAGTGTCATTTGATTCTTTGAGAAGTTTACGAGCTAGTTGATTTGGGTGCACTGATAATTTAGCACTGTATGTCTCACTGAGTTGTTTGGCTACCTCTTTAACTGTGGGTATTTGTAGTAGGTTTTTTAGAGTCGCATTGGTTACAAACCATGGGGCGTTGGTAACTTGACGTAGAACTTTAGATTGGAATTTTTCTATTATTTCGATGTTAGAATTTGCAGCACAGCCCCATAGCTGGAGTACGTAACTCCATATAGGCTTTAATATTGCTTTATACACGAGCACTTTATTTTCAAGTGTGAGTTGCGACTTTCTTCCGATTATCCAGTACAATTGCCCTAATTTGATGTTTAGTTGCTTATTTTTTGTTTCAATGTGAAGCCTCCATGTTAGCCTTCTGTCCAGGGTTATACCTAAGTATTTAGCTTTTGTATCTTGAGGTATAGCTTGTTCGTTGAGGTAGATTAGTGGACAGGTTAATCTTTTCGTGGTAAAAATTACATGTACAGATTTCTGTCCATTGATCCTAATCCTCCAAGTTTTTATCCATTTCTCGATTTCGTTAATATTTTCTTGAACAAGATTAGATGCAATTGCAAGATCTCTGTGTGATGCAATCACCGTAGTGTCGTCAGCGAAAGTTGCTACCGCTGTTCCTTGTAGAACTGGGAGATCGGCAGTAAAGATCAGATACAAAATTGGCCCTAGTATGCTTCCTTGCGGGACTCCTGATTTAATTGATTTTAGGTTTGTTTGTTCGTCATCATGTCTAACATAGTACTGTCTATCTTCTAGGTATAATTTTAATAGAAGGTAAGTATTATGTGGTAGCTGTTTTTTTATTTTGTATAATAGTCCCAAGTGCCAAACCTTATCAGAGGCTTTTGACACATCGAGGAATACAGCTGACCAGTATCTGCCTTCGTCAATATCAGTATTTATGTGACGTACTACTCGGTGTAATTGTTCAGTGGTTCCATGCTGTTCTCTGAATCCGAACTGATGCTCAGGGATTAGTTATTTTTGCTCAAGTAATGGTTTAAGTCTTTTAAGTAGGAGATATTGTTGGCAGGAGACTGATTGGCCTGTACGACTCTACGCTTTTAGGATCTTTGCCAGGTTTTGCTATAAGTATGATTTGTGCAATTTTCCAAAAAACTGGAAAGTAATTTAATCTTAAGGCTGCGTTGAAGAGTGGCGTTATGTCTCGAATTATGTTTTTTGGGAGTTTCTTGAGTACCCTGCATGTGATTTCATCCCACCCTGGAGCTTTTTTGCTATTGAAATCTGTGTCGATTATTTGTTGGATTTCTTGGATCTTGAATCTTCTTAGTGGAAGTTCCATTTGCAATGGCGAATCTAAGAACGTATGGATTTGTTCTTCCTCATTTTCAGTGATTACTCTCGGGAATGGGGTAAAAGTTTTTTTAAGATGTTTAGCAAATACTTCTGCCTTTTTCTATATTTGATCTAGCTTATTTGCCGCTTTCTAGTTTGATTGGAAAGTTATGCTGTCGAGGAGGTTTGATGTTTCTCGTCGCCTTCCAAGGAGAATAATTGGTATCTTTGGTTGCGGAAAGTTCGTGCAGATAATTCTGAATGAGTGCATATTTTTTTTCTTCTAGTAATATTTTAAATTCTTTTGTTGCCTTGTTGTACCTGGTTTTGTCTTGAGGAGATCTCGTTTTATGCCATTGTTTTCTTAATTTCCGTTTTTCTAGAATTTTTTCTTTAGCTGTGTCAGAACATGATCTTTGTTGCAGTTTGTTGTCCATTTCTGGTATTGCTGACCATACAGCCTCCTGAATAATCTGGGTTAACAAGTCAACAGCTAGGTCTAGTTCTTCCTGGCTTTTAAGTGAGAATTTTGGGTGGTTATTGCTTAGTATATGGTTAAATAGAGTCCAGTTTGTTTTACTATTGTGTAGCGTACTTGATCTTGCTTTTTGCACCATGTTAGCATTCAGTGTAGCAACTATAGGGGAATGGTCGGAAGAGAGGTCGAAGCATGATTGTATGCTTAGGTGTGTTTGTAGTAAGCCCTTTGTTATACAGAAGTCTAAGACGTCTGGCTTGCGCCTTCTATCTGCAGGCCAGTACGTTGGTTCACCTCTGGATAATGGTGTTAAATTGTTTTGTAGCAGCGCTAGGTAGAGTTGCCTTCCTCTTGGTGTAGGTGTATGTACTCTGGATCCCCACCACGGGTGTTTAGCGTTGAAATCGCATCCACTGATAAATTTGTTGCCAAGAGTATCGAAATATTGCTTGTACTGTTCTTTTGTAATTTTATGTTTTGGTGGTGAGTATATGGCTGATAGTGTGATGGGTCCGAGATAATCATGTACAGTAACGGTGGTTGCTTGAATGAAGTCTTTTGCGAAGCTTTCATTTTCATGGTGTTTTATGGACGTTTTTATTATTATAGCGGACCCTCCATGGGCTGTATTATCCTGGTGTGATGTAACGTAAATGGAGTAGTCAGGAACCCGTACATAACTTTTGCTTGTAAAGTGCGTCTCAGAAATAAACATGACGTCTATATTTTGATGTATTAAAAAGGTTTTTAATTTTTGACTTTGCTGAGCCAAGCCGTCAGCATTCCAGACGCCTATGTTTATTGTACTAGTAGGCCAGTCAAATTAGATATTTACTTGACAAAAATACTACCTGAAAAGTGAGCATGTAGTTTTATAGAACAAAACACGTAGAATTGAATGAACTAGAAAGTAACAGCTGAATCAGTGGAGAAGTGATTCAAAATTGCGGTCAAAGTAATGAAAAAACGGTTTTTTGCATATAAAAGAGCAAAAACGCTATGAATTTTTTCCAAAAAACATTGGCTTATGTAGTTTAAAAAACCAAATAAATTAAGCTGTCGATGGTCAAAATCGATTAATTAGAAAAAAAGTTATCGCTAAAAAACCGCTAAAAATGACCGATTTTTCAATTGTTCTTAACTTTTAAAAAAAAACCTATATAACGTTGAAATTTTCAGAAAGCATAGTACTCGGTGAGTAAAAAACGCACGATTTTAAAATTTGCAAAAATGTTGATTACTTTTTGCATAAATCATTTTTTTCGAAAAAAATACGTTTTCGCAGAAATTGATTTACTCAGCTTGCAGAAGTCGTACAGCAATCAGCATAGGCTTATTTTGTTTCGTAAGAGTTATACTACCACACACAATATGAGCGCGATTTTTTTTGTACTTGCAAATATGTGCAAATTTAATTTGAAGAGTGATCTTTTTATAGGCGCACAAAATGTTGAATATTTTTGTCAATTTTAATTGTACCGAAATTTCATAAGCACCATTCGATAGCTGTCAACTTTCTACGAATGTAAATGCGCTTTTGTTTATTTTAACAACAAAGTACACATAAACTTCAGATTAGTGGACTTTATAAGACTGGCTGTTAGTGTAATTATATATCACAGTCCCAGTGTGTCAAAGAATACTTGGTTGATATTTTGTCAATATATGTCTGGGTGGGCAATAAACTGCAGTAATAGTTATCTCATATGCAAGGGTTTGTACTTTGATAGATGTTTATATTACGTAACAATTACTTGTAAATAATTTGTTTAAATATATCTTATAATCCTATTTTTAATAAAAATATTTTTCACGTTTAATGACAGTTTAGAAATGAAATAATTAGTTGCTATAATTATTCTTCTAATAAATATTATGATTCTTATAATAATTATTAGAATCATTATAAACATTTAAAAAAGGAAGGATATTCTGAGTACATTGTGCAGGGCGAGTAAACGCCCAGTGGAGCGGCCTACTACGAGTTTCTCCCCACAACGAACGCTACTTGCCACGGCACCGCTCTGAAGGGAACATACATTTTGCGACGCTTAATGTAAACCGGTTTGCAATAAATAATACACGGTCAATAATTGCGAAATAATTTTTATATTACACTAGAAGTCTTCAACTAAAGTGTGTGCACATTTCAGCCGCTAATATTAATAATTGAATGTCCAGCAATTTCAAACAAGAAAATTCCTCGGCTTCTATGGGTCGTACCTGAATCTTTTTTTAATTACGGAGAAAATTGGCAGCTATCGAATGGCGCTTATGTAATTTCGGTACAATTAAAATTGACAAAAATATTCAACATTTTGTGCGCGTAAAAGAAAGATCACTCTTCACATTAAATTTGCACATATTTTCAAGTGCAAAAAAATTTGCGCTCATATTGTGTGTGGTAGTATAACTCTTATGGAACCAAATAAGCCTATGCTGATTGCTGTACGACTTCTGTAAGCTGAGTAAATCAATTTCTGCGAAAACGTATTTTTTTCGAAAAAAATGATTTATGCAAAAAGTAATCAACATTTTTGCAAATTTTAAAATCGTGCGTTTTCTGCTCACTGAGTACTATGCTTTCTGAAAAGTTCAACGTTATATAGGTTTTTTTTAAAAAGTTAAGAACAATTGAAAAATCGGTCATTTTTAGCGGTTTTTTAGGGATAACTTTTTTTCTAATTAATCGATTTTGACAATCGACGGCTTAATTTATTTGTTTTTTTAAACTACATAAGCCTATTTTACTTGGAAAAAATTTATCGCGTTTTTGCTCTTTTATATGCAAAAAAACCGTTTTTTCATTACTTTGACCGTAATTTTGAATCACTTCTCCACTGATTCAGCTGTTACTTTTTAGTTCATTCAATTCTACGTGATTTGTTCTATAAAACTACATGCTCACTTTTCAGGTAGTATTTTTGTCAAAAAAACGAGATATTTTCGACAATTTGACTGGCCTATAGGCATTGTTGGCTTTGTTAATTAACGCTGTGATAATATTTAAAAGTGTGTCCATTCTTTCTGCTAGCTTTTGCACTATTTCTTCTAGCTTAGTTATACGATCATTATGCTGGATGGCTGTAGGCTCTTGTTGGGCAGTTGGTATTAGGTTGCTTTGTAGCTTTTGTAGGTAAGGGTTAGCCACTTGGGATGTCGAAGGAACAGCGTAATTGTCAGTATCTTGTGAATTGGGGGGGGGGGGGTTGTTGCATATGTATTTGCCTTTCCTTTAAGACCTTTTCTCTCAGAGTGGGATACAACCTCTGTTGCAGTTGTTTCCGCACACTGAATTCTTTATAACTAGCAGGGTGATTTTCTCCACAGTTGCAACATAACACTTCCTTTCGATTTTCTTTCCATGTGCAATCGTTTGTGAGATGGCTACCTGCGTATTTGACACATCTAGGTTGTTTGTAGCAGTAATTTTTGGTGTGCCCGAAGGCTTGGCATTTTATGCATTGTGGAATATCACGTTTTTTATAAGGTAGTTCAAAGTGCACAGATGTGTACAGTAGGAATTGTATTTTATAAATTTCCTTGTTATTGTCTTTTTGTTCTATTTCTACGATAAACGATGATGTCGAGATTTTGGCATTTTTGTTGTTATCATGTTATGTTCTTTGTATATTATTGACTCTAAGCACCTTGTGGCCCTCTTTTCGATTTCGTTTTTGATATCTTTGATATCTGTGGATGAGTGTAACTTTTAGTACCACTTTAAAGCTTCTCTTGTCTTTCATCTGGTAAGTATGCATTGTGTGTCGTTTTTCAATACTGCATCCATAATTATGGGATACTTTTTAGTCTTTTTACTTGTATTTTGACTTGGTTATTGCTTAAAGTTTTAAGGTGTAATTGTCGCAGCTAAAGTATTCAATAAGCTTATTAATGAAGCTATAGTTTCCACTCCATTTACAAAAATTGGAGGCATCTTACTAGTTTTTTCTTGTTGATTATTAGATGCAGATTCATTTTCCGTGCTTTCTTCTGCAGACAGTATTTCGTATGTGTGTTTTGTGCTAATTGGTTTATTTAGCCAGTAGTTTGGAGCGATTACTTGTTTTTTTGCGCTGTTATTTGTGTCTGGGTTAACTCTTGGTCTTTTTCTATATTCGACTGTTTTCCAGTCCGTTTCAGTTTGCATTGGTTCCAGTGGCGTAACAAGACGATTTGGCGCCGGTGTTTAAGAATAAATGATAGCCGCTGTAAACAAGAGGTTTCAGACAAAAGAGGGGGGGGGGGTAATTTTTGCTCATGCAACACTTTAAATTTAAAAGAAAATTAATAAGCTCGTTTCTTAACATGAAAGGTTACTTACTGCAAAATAAAACACATTTAGGTGTTTCAATCTTTTATTAAATATAACATAATAATAATAATAATAATTCCATTATTCCCTATTGGGACATGAGGTATTGGTATATTCTCTCTAGTTGTCATTTTTCTTTGCTATTTGGCTCAGTTGTGCTATAGTCTTTCCTGTCTCTTGTTTTACAGTTCTCCTCCACGTTTTTCGCGGACGTGCTCTGTTTCTGAAACCCTAAGGGTTCCAATCAAAACTTTTCTGCAAATTTCAGTTTCATTTTTTCGCAATGTAGGTATGCCCTAACCATCCATATTTTCTTCTCCTAATTTCTATATTAATGTCCACCTCATTTGTTCGGTCCCAAAGCTCTTTGTTCGAAATAATGACTGGCCACCAAAAACCTATTTACTTACACCTGCAATTTCTGCTTTACCAGTTCTGTAACCGTCCACGATTCCGACCCATAAAGTAGAACAGGTTTTACCATTACATCAAACTCTCGCAAAATATAACATCAAACATAAAAATACATATGATAATACAAAAACAAAAACCACGTAAAAGGAATACAAATTTAAATAATTCACAAGAAAAATAAAATATATAGATATATAAATATGTAGTTATAGCACTTTAATTAAATTCTCTTCTGCGAGACTTGGCTAAAGCTAACATATCTATGAGTGAATTAAAACCAAGAGTACTGGCTTTTACTTTCTCGATACACAGTAATGCAAAACTCTTTAGGCGTATTTGGCTCATCTTACATAGCAAAAAGTTTTTAATAATTTTTAATTTAGAAAAAGATCTCTCAGTGGAGGCTGTAGTGACGGGAAGTAAAAAATAGAATATAAGCTGTATACAAATCTCGAAAGCTAGCCAATGATGTGTGATTAGACAGAAATTATTCTCCCACTTCCTTCACTGATAAGCAAGATTCAATACTACAATTTGCTTTAGTAAGCCGTCATCGAAATCAGTTTCATACGTAGTTTGCATTTATTTAACACTCTCTATGACCTCTGTATCTGAGGCAATCGTCAGAAATTTGCGGTTTAAATTTTGAATTTATAGTATGTTACCATGCACTATGAAATCTAAGAATCACAAACACACACTAGAGCTGCAACTTCTAATCTACTCAAAAGCAGAAAAGATTGCGCACTCAAAAGAGCCCAGTGGCGCTCACGTATGATAGTCTGTTGTCGCTTTGATCCACTATTCTAGGAAAACTTTTATTTTCACTAAAAACTCCTCTACCGCGGCGCCTATATAGAGTCGGCGCCGAGGTTCTTCGCACCCCCTGCACATATGATAGTTACGCCACTGATTGGTTCTTGGGAAGGAGTATTTAAATTTTGTATATTCACGGGTGGCTGTGTTTGGGATATTATGAGGTAGTTCTTAAGCTCGATTCACATTATAGTGCAAGGCACATGCCATGCACGGGCAGGGTACGCGCTCGGCAAAATTTATTTCTCATGAAATCTTATGCATTTTGTCGGGAGGCATTCACACTAGGCGGTCACCTGCTCGGCAAGCGACTGCGCTTGCACGCGGGTTTTCTTTCGAACAATATTTGCCGAGCACGTGCCGAGCCCGTTTCGCAAAAAAAGTTTTGTGTGAATACTCAACCGGGCAGTCGATAGGCGAAATCAACAAAATAATGAGGTGTCAGCAGAGACAAACTTTTTCATCGACGATGAGTAAAATGCTGCTAGAATATGTACACAAAAATGAAGAATCGTATGATTTTTTACATCTTTGTTATGACTTTTTAGCATATTATGTACCCAAAACGTCGTTTTCTTTTTTGGCATCACTTTACAAAGTTCTCTTTGTCTCCTTCGTCTAAAATTAAAGATTTTTTTATTAATGTTAAAGTTGACAACATATTGTAAAAGCTCTTAAAGAACGACTGAAACCCGCCGCAGTGTGAATGCTTGAAAAAATCCTTGCTGTTGCCGAGCCCGTGCAGTGCCCGTGCCTGGCATGTGCTTTGCACTAAAAATGTGAATCGGGCTTTATAGTTCGAACTTTGAGGTGCTAAAAAACTTGATTGCGGGTAAAATGTTGTTTGTAGTGGTAAGTGATGACCGGTTTGTTGAATTGATGATAGGTTTTGAGGCTGTTGTTGATGAAGGCATTGTTGTGTGTTTATATCTATGCACTGACCTGCATTGTTGACATATGTTGGTTGCAGAAACATATTTGCACCTGACTCGAGGGCCACCAGTAATTGTGTTTAAAAGTCTTATCCAGAAGAAGCGCGTTGTGATATGCGATTAAAAACATACGGCGACCTCGGGGTAAATTATCATTTACACTTGCATTTGAATTCGGGACACAAAATCGACGATGTTTATGCCTCGAAATTCAAACGAATACTTGTCTAGTAAGTTACACTTACTTTTGCATATCCATTGCAGGCAAATTGATTTTACTGTTTGTTTAATGGTTGTCATGGCATTAGGAAAGTAAGGTAAAACCTACTCCCCAAATGTATTACGTGTTATTACAGTAATTTTAGTTTTGTAAGTGATCTGAACGGGTTTGAACTTAACTGGTCCTAACCTATTTGAAATGTAAAAACTTGTTAAGCGGATGCATTATTTTTTCTGTCAGTGTCAGTTCGACATTTTCTTGCCAGATTTATTATTTTAATATTCGTATGAAAATAAATGATTGATAAAGTGTGTAAAAATAATTTTAATTTCCGTCAAAGGAAAAGTCAAAATGCCTCAAATAATTGTGTTACAACAAAAAATTTCCATTAAACGATGCTACTTCCAATTTAAAAAAGACAGACCAGATTTAAAAGAACACGAGTTGATGTGTAGATAGAGAATATATTTGCTGTGCGTTAAAAAATGAAATGTTGGTAAGGAAAAACAATCCAGCGTAATGTATAATAATTTACTACCTATAAAGCCAATATTGCTCAATTGTTCTACTAAATTTATTTGGCATTAGGTTGTGACGTGTTTATCCTTCCACACCAGCAAGCAAGCAAGCATGCAGAAGCATGTAAAATAAAGTGGCATATTCATAGCATGTATACAATTCTTATCCAAATTACAATAAACATTAATATTGAATGCTTTTCTTATGCATTGGTTCTCATTTTCGTTTCCGTAATCAATTATCAAATCATTTCAATTTTTGATCCTTAATTTAAACAGAGATCCGGCAACAATGTACCTATTCAGAAAATAAAATTAAACTGAAAACAACCTAACCTAATACAAAAAGTGTCAATTTCCATTAGGGAGTTTAGTTGTCACAGAGGTTCTGCCAACAGTATTACTAGATGGCCATAGCCTCACCTGACCCAAAAAGATCGTGAACGGCATATACCAAGCCAATCAAAATAATAACAGAACAAACCAGTAACGAGGTTTATTCATTTATAATACCATGAGTAGTCAAAGTTATGTCGACTATTTTTCGGTGGTGTCACGAATGTCCATTGCGCTTTGGTACGATTAGAACGAGTGCCCTAGCACGAGTCCTAATCCAAAGCGCAATGGACATGAGTAGTGATACTACCGCAAAAATAATCTACTTAACTTTGACTAAGAATGGTATTCGAGGGACTATTTAATGAACCAAACTACTTTTTCAAATTAGTTTTCAGTAAATCTAGCAACAAACTACGCAATTTCTATAGTAGCAGAACACTAATATTGACTTTTTCTAATAAAAATCACATTTGTTTA
This sequence comes from Agriotes lineatus, assembly GCA_940337035.1. Classification (NCBI taxonomy): domain Eukaryota; kingdom Metazoa; phylum Arthropoda; class Insecta; order Coleoptera; family Elateridae; genus Agriotes; species Agriotes lineatus. Next base: position 8,501 of record CALNHX010006519.1, on the reverse strand, counting down.
AAATAGTCACTTGAATACCTTCTAGGAAGATATATCCACTGATATTTTTTTTATTGGCCAAGAAACGTCAGAATTCTGGATTTTCATTGGTCACTTTTTGACAGATGACAGGTGAATTGAATAGTCATAATTATTTCTGGTTCTATAGTGCTTACCACATCGCAACATAAAAACTCACATAAATACACACCAAAATAAATATATAAACACTTTAACAAATATCACAAATATATCACAGTTTTGCATATTAAAAACAATATATAGTGCTGCATATCAAATATTAGCTGTAGAGCAGTAGGTACTAAACTAATACCTAATTTTGGTTTACCCACTTAATTTGTACTAACCACTTATAATTTTGAATAAATATTCTGACCAATATCCGAGAATCTCATTGAAAAATATGAATATGACGGAATAAACCGGCAAGCAAATAACAGTAGCTCCGAATGTTGGTACGCACCTTGTTAGGCAGGGGCAGGGGGGTAAAAGTCTAACATTAAACACCGAAGGTTAGCTTAATATAACACTGTTACGACGATCAAAATTTTTAAGGGACGGCATCCTTCTATTTGCATGGCTATACAAGGGTTGCAGAGATTCCTACAGGAAACTCATTGTCTGTTTGCTGACTTTTCAAGTAATAAACTTGTAAGCGCTCCTAAAAAGAAAACCCAAAGCTATAAAGTTAGTTAAATTTTGTAGCGGGCGTCCAAAATACGGTCCCTTAAATTTCCGCGAGCGGTAACGTAGCCGGAGCCCAAATTGACAGATGGATAAATTGCAAAACGAAATTCGAGGTTAAAACACTAACACGATGTTACGTACAGGTAAAGTAATTAATTAAGCGGCCGAGCAAACAATTAAAGCAATCTAAAATGGCTGCCGAAGCAACCGGTAAGAACTCTAACCAATTAAAACCTCGTGTTACGGCTGCCACGGAAAAAAGTTGGTCCCAGTTGTCATAATAACATCATGACCGTCGTTAGTGGGGTTGAAAGTCCCCATAAAATGTACAGTGACGCCTATAATAATTGGCCTAACGGCTGTTGGCGGTGTGCGGAATAAAATAAAAAATAAAAATAAAATAAAATAATTACGCAGATAAACACAAATAATAAAACAAAAGATACATAACTATAACACTACCAAAACTTTCCAGGTGCAAAGCAGAAGGTGTCGTGCGGGTGAACGTGGCAACCAAGCAGTTTGCTAGGCATCAGAAGCCGGTGCGAGCCATGGCAAAGCCTTGCAACGGGCTGTGAAAAATCCTAGTTCTAGGGGCATCGATAGCTGTGGGAGCAAACAGCCAAAACAGGGTTAGCACATCTCGTACGTGCACAGCATGGCCCCCAAATGACAGGAATGGTCCCGCGCAGTAAAAGAACTTCATAAAGTAATAAAATAAAAAGATTCCAGGTGGTACGTATAAAGGATAAAAATACAAATTTCTAGGTAGATAACGGAGCTAAAGGGAGAAAACCGTAGGCAACAAACCTTGAGTTGAAGAGTAGCCAAAAGCGCAGTCGAAAACGAAGAGCGGGTTACCCAATCAAATCCGCAAATGCGTAGCGAATGCAGGCAGCATCGCACACAAGCCACCATAGCATTCAAGAGGGAAACGATGTCTCACATATCCTCCACAAATCGGAGCGAGCCATAATTAAGCTCATAACAAAGCAAAGACACCAGGGGACGACCATATTACTCGAACCAGGACTGGCATGGAATGGCCGAAAATTTGTCAAAAACAGTCTAATTCAACTTATCAACTTATTAAAATTTAGAAAAGGACCATCAGAAGAACGGAAGAATGCAAAGTGTGGTTGAAATTGATAAGGAGAACTGTAGCTTGCTCAAAAATTGTTAAAAATGTTGATAGAATTGTCTAACCAGTTAGGTAAAAATGTACTGGATATTAAAAGAATAAATGGGAATAATGGAATCACATTAATTATTTCAAATATTGCATGCGAAACTACAAAATGAGTGTAACATTATCTCTGAACGGATTTTCTATAGTAAAAGCTATTAAAAAATGCACACAAAGGAGCGATCACCTCACTAATATGTCAATAAACAACTTCAATGATCACATGCGAATGTAATGACGATAAATTTGCGCCTACGTTAGCCAAACGTGTTTCTGTTGCACAATTCTTGTACATAGTAAATGAGCTACGTCGCTCCTCCACTACTTTGGCCACTGCGCATCGTTTACTTACATGCAAAAGCTAATATCTGTCGAACTGTATGTCATTAATTTTTGCGCTTGTTGTTTTGGAGAAACTGGTTTCATTCCCGTTATGGCTTTTGTTATATTTTTCAGGCAATTTTTTTTAGTTTTCATTTGTCAATGATGATCTCGTGTGTTTCATCTGACATCAAATGTGCTTTCCGACGTAACAATGTAGTGGTCTGCTTTTGTTTAACAGCATGGATTATAGTTGGCTTTACTTGAGGCCAAGGCATTTCAGTATTGTTATACGTTGAATCAGAGTAGAAGGCCTCAAAGAATTTATTTCGATAAGCTTCGATATCTGAAATTTGTGGTAAGGAGCTTTTAAATTTCTAAAACACCACTTTAGTTTTATCTTGATAGTTGCAGTTAATAATAATTGGTGTTCAAAGCCGAATCTGCGCCAGGTTTTTTTCGTGAGTCGGTGATTGAAGAGCCCGACGTTGTTTTATAAAATATAGTCGATCTAGTTTCCAAAGCGGTATCCAGGAAAAAGCCAAGTATAGAGTCTTCGTTGTGGTTGAGTAAAGATCGTATTCATAATTCCGAGTTAATGATCCATAGAGAATTGCATTAGTCGTTCTCCAGGTTCGTTTCGCGTGCATAAGCTGTATATACCGAGCGTTTCCATATCTGTTACCTGATGATGCGTCCTTTAGGGTTTTACAGACTCTTTCGAAGGGAGACAGTTGTTGATTATTGTATTTCGACTGAAATAATATAGGAAATCGTTAAGTGTTAACCAAATAGGGTTAGGCAGCTATTGAATATTATACTAATATAAAACACCTTTGATTAATTGCCACAACGAAAAACAAACAAACAATAAGAGTAGTACATTTTAATTAATTCTGTTAATAACGGAAAGAGGTATTTTTCTACAATTTTTTAAAATATCCAATTCATAAAATATTCAAATGAGTATAAGTAGCAACATCAAGAAAATAATTGGAGTAAACAGCCTTTAGAGGAGATTACTTAGATTTTTATAATATTATATACCAGTACCACTTATTATATTAGTTTTGACACGATGGATGTAAAGTAAACCTGAACAATAATTTTTGGAAGAAAAATAAATGTATAATTGAAAAACATGTATATCTTCCGAGATAGAATGGAGGAGGTCGGTATGTAATAATAAGAAATAAAGAAGAAAAGAAACCTGGGATATTGATATTAATGCAATGATCTAAATATTAAAAAAAAATTGCTGCAACGGTAAAACGAAATAAATTTAAAAGTACTAAAGACTAAGAATTTGTAGCAAATCTAGCAGACATTCATTGTTCATAAAACAAAAAGCTATTCTTGAATGGATATAGAAATGTATTATTACTTAACGGCAATCCGGAGATGGTGCGATTAAAGATAATACATTTAGTATGCAGTAGTTAACCGCAGAAAACATTTAATATTTCGTAACTCCCCATTTATTTCATTACTTGAGGTAATTTCTGCAAGAATGATGATACCACGCATACGAGATTCATGTTGACCTTTTTACTCGGAAATTATGCAAGTAATTTTCTCGTTTATGCGACACGTTCACAAACAGCATATAGTACGTAGATTTTGTAGTTTCACATCATAAGTAAAACTGATAAAATGTGCCCTTGTTCTTACTTTTAAAGTTAGTCGATAGATAAAAATATTTAATGTAAATTATGGCTCAGTGACTACTCTATAACTAATTGTAATTAGAATTTAAACACGAGATGAATATTAAGTGCCTAAGTAATAATAACGACGATGAAGCAAGATTGCATTAAAAAGTGTGTCAAATATAGACACCAATTGTCGCAAGCTAGAAGTTTCATAAGAATGTGCGATATTCCACACACACGACGTAAAGTGCAAACACAATGCATGATTTATAATTATGGCAGTGCTAAGTAAAGATGTAGATGATTAAAATTGAATCGGGCATGCAAACGCGTGGGAAAGTTTACATTACACTTGTCCGTTTATCTATAACACATCTTGCATATAAACTACAAGAATATCTACTGTTGTGCAAAAATTATTTTTTAGGCGCCGCGCCGCTAGACGTGGCCAGTGGTAAGAAATAAATTATTCACGATTAACTAAATCTCGTTATGATTCCAAGCATCACCCAAATTGTAAAATAGTGAATATAGAACTAGGTAAGTGATTTAAAACTGCAAAGTTTGCGGGTCAAGTGTGCTACGTTGTTACATTTGCTAATATAATCACCGTAAACGAAAACATCGATGATCATGTAAATATGTGGTGACACACTTAAGTTTAATGCGCATTCATAAATAGACTTTTGAAAGTGTAGTCAAAGAAGTAAGAGTACACTAGAAAATTGCGTTATATTTCAAATAGCATGTGACAAATAATCCATCAGTATTTTAGAAGTCGTCTGAACCTTCTCATAGCATTTCAATAATGGAGTACCATATATATAAGTATTAAAAGAGAACTTTGGTATACTGAAACTGTTCTGTATAGTCAGAAAAAGTGACAGTAGAAGATTACTTTGCTGCTAAAATGGCTCTATGTAGACATGTATGTCTCAAATATATCGACAAACTTATTCAAGAAAATCTACAAAAACAATTAGATGGTTCTAGTTTAATTTACCGATATCTGAATATACACCTCCAATAATTATTGTTGTCTCGTTCAAATCATTAGCTAAAAGCTCCAGGTCTTGTTGCAAATTATAACTGCAACAGCAATTTTGTTCTCAAAAAGTTTAATGCACAGCCGCTTTGGAAATTAAAACTTTCCCCTTAGTGTTGCCTTGCACAACGGTGAGAAGTTGTAGTATATATCCCACTTTAAGGTAACTATATTGGAATTGTAATGGTAAGTAGCTTTTTGTAAGGGTTTCAATTCTCCCAGCTTTTCTCACTGTGGAAATATAAAAAATCTTTTAAAGAAATTATTAGTTTTGGAAATAATGAGTTTCCTTTAAACATTAACGTCAAGTTTAGGATATAGACAAATTAGACTAGAACGTCTAATTTTATGTACTTAATACATTATAAGAGTTGGTCGCTATATTTTAGAGACGCTCTGCATACTTTAGGTATATCAAAGCGGTCTATATTGTTCCAGGCCATGACACTGTTTCTGATGCCAAATTTTCTGGTAGGCCATTCCAGGACACATTTAGTTTTAAAAACATTCAAATATATATTGACGTTAATAGACTATTTTGACAAGATAGGTCACATCACTTGCAATAATGCCTTTGAAGTTGATACGATCGTCAGCCGGAATTTAAAAATTAAGCCGGCACATAAACACTCGCATCGATGTTAAAATTATGAGGGGGCCATAAATTGCCCCTAAAGCTTAAAGAAACGAACGTTCTCGGGCCTCGCCTTTCTATGACAAGCGACCGCCGTTAAACGGGAGTTCGGAAGTCCGTTTGACGCGAGCTGATAATTTCTAAAATAACAAGCACAGATGACAAATTTCTCGAGCCCCTGCAGTCGCCGTATCCAGTGTAACAAAGCTGAAGATGCCCTTAACCGGACAAAGCCGGGTTTCCTCTTTGCGCGCGGACGGAAGTAATAAAACAAGTCCATTAAAAACTCAAGCAGTTGACTCCTTCAAAAACGTCAGAACAAACTACTCAAAAAATCCCATAGAGCAGGGAAACAAAAGCTTAAGCTACATAATTCACGGAACTCGGGAAGGCAAGCATGGTCAACAGGTCCACGACGACGGAGGTACAAAACACCGATCACCAGGGGCCATAAATTAACTGGCCGGCATAATGAAGGCTTGAAAAGGCCGGAGCCCAATCGCCCTAACGGCCGCACGCTTTTCAATCGCCAAAATCAGCCTTAAAAGCGCCAAGGGTAAAATAGTGAATATTCAGAAATAGCAATATCTATTTTAATTAAGGCTGTACAAATAATTGAACTCTAAGTGTTGGGAATCGAAGGTTGCGCAATATTTACAAGGAAGCCGACGGACGGCAGCCCAGCCCAGAATCTGGCGAATGAGCAGGCCGCGGAGGGAAATACGTTTGGAAATTACACAGTCGCCGCGGAGTAATTAAGCGGCGAGTTATATTTATCCCAATCAGGCCGTGTTGGGTATCAAAATTTAAGTTTTTTGTCCGGCAAGACGATGCAGCTAAAATCAAACCGCTAATTAGACGCGCCGGGAAATTAGCATGACGCCTTGCACAATTGCCTAAATGAATGCCCCCAGAAATCTGTCTTCACGCCACGGGCCAATAAGCATCGAGGGAGGCAGCTACCCCGGGGTTCAGGCCCTTTAAATAGAGAAACCCTGGCCTTAGGAAATCACTCTGCCTCGGCGGGTCGAACAAGCAGCCATCCAAGGATCAACAGCCACCTCCAGGAGTTCCAGCCAACCTCGAAGGAAGCTGCCTAGCTTGGACTGCCGCTCACGGACTAGCCGCCTCTCTGGACTCTGCTGCTCCCAGACTAGCTGCCTATTTGGACTCTGGCGATTCAGGAAAGCTGCCCCTTCTGGACTCTGCCGTTCACGGAGCTCTCGCCCACGCTGGACTCAGCCGCCTGCCTGCGCCCTTCAGCCGCCGCCTCCGAAGGAGCCCACCAGCCGGACGCTGAGCCACTGCCGCCGCCGCCCCCGTCCCGGAGCTACCGACCCCCTCCCTGGGACTGAAGCCAGCCGGCCTACCATGTCGACCCCCCGACCGGACACAAGCGTAAGCCTCGACTTGGCCCCGTTGGTTCTGGCTTACCACTACACTCGCCCCTCTACCTTTTAGGGCCAGCCGCCTCCGAGAACTATTCGGGCCGTCCCCGATGCCGCCCCCGGACTCGCCTCTGACCAAGCTTGCCCGCGCACGGTACCAAGCGCCGCGCGACGCCGGCTCCCCTCCCCGATGGCGTTCCTGCGAGGATAGGGTCCTAACTCCCCCGCGCGCAAATACCCCGGACATCGGCGACACCACCTCCGATAGCGACCCAGAGTTAGACTCCCCCGAGAGGGGCCATCTGGTGCAGCACCTTCGGGACGCGCTTTTCGCCCTCCTCCGCCGCCCCCCGAACTACAGACCCCCTCGCTCCCGGACCCTCACTTGGGACCTGGAGATCCGCCTGACGGACGCAGAAGAAGCCGAGCTAGAGGCTCTATGGCGGACGGCCTGCGAAGATAGCTCACCCCGTCGCGGACCTCGCTGGAGGAAGACAGCCGTTCCACAGACATCCCCTCTAACTCCCCGTACCGCTGCCCGGACGCCGCCTCACTCCAGCCGCCGCCCCCGAGAGACCGCCCGGCACCCTCGACGATCTAAGAAGGCTCCCCGGTCCCGCTCGCCGCTTCGAGACCACCCCCGGCACAAGCCCCGGCCCTTGGCCCAGACTAAGTCCCGGAGGCGCAGAGCCACCGCACTGCCACCTTCTCCGCCGCCCGCCGCCAGGAACGCCCGCTCTGCCGCCCAGGCGGACTCAGGCCCACGGTTGTAACATAGTTTATTCTTAATTTTTTGCTAATTTTAGATATAAGTACCCAGTTATCTGTACTTAGTGTTAAATAAATGTATTAAAAAGTGTCCTCTGGTTTATTCGACGACCGCCATTGCCACCGCCACCGTTGAGCTAGTTGGAGGTGTGTTAAAGTGTGGCGTACCAAGTTGCAAGTCAATTTAACTACGCTTCATCAGTTGCTCCATATATTAGCGTGTTTAAACTTCTATGGAATGAAACAGTGGCACAAAAATGGTAACAAGTTTTGAATTGGGAGAACTTTAGAATTGGAAAGATTAGTGAAGCTTGTGAAAATCACTTTAAAAAAAGCCGATATAAAGATGATAAGATAAAAAGACATGTTCCCACTGCAATACCACTAGCTTTCAGGCAAGTTATTTTGAAGAAATTACCATTTTAGATACACTTAAAATTAGTAGTAATTTACTTGCAATGGAGAATTAGGTACCTACCTATTAGGAAGCGTCTTTAAATGTTACTGTGAAGTGACGCACTGCGATGGAAATAGCAACGGTTTTAAAGATTTTTTTTCAACTGGCATGTATCAGCATGAGAGGGACAGTGCAGTGACAGAATGTTCATTTAGTGAACAAAACTAGTAATTTTTTGTTAAAGGTTAGCAAAGCCATGTCGCCAGATTGTGGTAGGCGATTGCAAAGGTTACTTTATAGGCCCAATGTCATGGCCTGGAACAATATAAACCGCCTTGGTTATATTCAATAACATAACCGACTAAAATAGCTTTACTATATGAAACTACTTTCAAAATTGGGAGCTTGAATGTGGCTGTGGGT
>CALNHX010006518.1:0-87810 GCA_940337035.1 Agriotes lineatus | reverse complement strand
GGCACTGGTATCGGAGAATTTTTGTTAATTTTTTTATAGATAGCCAATTTAGTAGCATCGTTGGGAATCGCATAAGGCACCTTCCCTAATACTTTATTAAGTTTAATTGTTATGTCTGTATCTCCTTTGTAGCAATCCACATCAGATTTAGCACGAATCAAAGTCAGTTCTTGACGTATGTTAATTAGCGGCTTTGTGTATCCGTCTGCAAACCCCAACACATGTCTTAATGGTATTGAAGCGCAAAAAGAGGTCTTGGTACTGTTTAGTATATCCAAAGGTTCGTTTTTAGGGCTCCATCCAGCTTGAGGGAGGCAGTTGCTGTGTTCGGTTGTATACGAGCAATATCCCTTAATAGTACTGCTTATTCCAGATAAACGTACAGTTTCTATTATCTAATCTCCTAATGTAAATCGAATTTCATTGAATAAAAATAGAAGGGAGTTATTGGTTAGCTCGTATGTCTTATTTGGTTCTGCGCGAGTAATGACACCTTCTAGGTAGATTACACTGTCGTAGGTAGCTGTGATTAGGTCAGCCTTTTGAATAACTAGATTAATTTCATCCGAGTTACCATAAGCATTTGTTGTATAAGGATGATAGGTACGCCGATCACATTCAACGATGATATCTTCATACCTTACTCCGTTCAGTAAGTTTTTAAAGCCTTCTTCCAGGTCTACTGAGTACTTTGTAGCCGAGATACTGCAAAAACTTTACGTCTTCGTCTGTTAATACACGTCCTTGCTCATCTGAATATGAAGAATGACTAATAAAATGTCCACTACCACTTTTATCAAAAATTTTAAGACCCATATTTCTTGAGCTCTAACCGAACAGTAACTTGCTACTAATACTTTTATATTTTAAGTTACACTGAAAATTTTTTAAGATATTTTACAGAAGCCGAAAATCTATTTTTCAGTTTAATTCAATGCGATGCAATACAATACCCTATTGGTAAGTGTTTTTTCTATATTGAGTAAATGCTTGTTCTACTTTACCTTTTCTACGCATATATTAAGCAAAAGTATAAAACGGTAATATAAGCTAACAGGTGAAGCTAATAAACATATTTCATATTACGATTTTCTTTTAGGGTGACATTGCGCTAATTCGTAATTGTGATCACATTCCGAATGCAATCCTATTAAAAATAGGGTGGTTTGAAGGGTGCAGATATCAAATTTCTAAAGATATAGATCTGGATATGTTGTGGGTAATACCATACGTAAGTATCTTTTCTTGATTTTGGAAATTAACTAATTTATTTTTGTTTATTGCAGCTGTATTAATTTAGTTTAGTAATTTGTAGCCTGTAAGAAATTAAAAAAAATATTTTTTTGCCTTTCGCCGGAGCTCAATACATCTGGAGGTGAAGAAGCTAAGTTAAAACAATGTCTTTTAGACCAAGCTTGTAAGGAACATGATATAGCATATCATAATTTTCAAGATTTAAAAAATCGACATCAGGCCGATAAGGTATTAGAACATCGGGCTTGAGAACTTGTGAAATCAAGAGACGCAAGTATTGGGGAAAAAGCAGCTGTTTGGGCGGTAACTAATGCACTGAAGTTTAAAACTACGATTGGAATGGGAACAGAAAATAAACAAAAAACGAAAAAAGTGTACTAAAAAAGTAAAAGGATGCAAATCTTTTAGAGGCGGAGTTTTAATACCTATAAAGAAATCGTAAAAATTTTTAAAGATTTAGATTTCAAGAAACTAATTGACAAAAGTTTGTATGCTACTAGACGAGCCTTTAAATCTATAGGTGGTAAGAAGCGTGTGCGAGTATCACGAGTTATTCAGATCCCTAAACAAGGAGGACTCTTACCGTTACTTGTACCTTTATTTACTGGATTGTCTGCAATAGGAGCATTAGCTGGTGGTGCTAGTGGTATTGCTAAAGCAGTCATTGATGTTAAATCAGCTAAACAGGAATTGGATGAACATCAGCGTCATAATAAAACAATGGAGGCTATAGCTGTGGGAAAGAAAGGAGGAGCACTTTATCTTAAACCATATAGCAAAGGAACTGCTCTATATTTGAAACCGTATTCAAAAAATTGATAAAATTGCCTCGGAGAGCATTTACTAATTTAGATATAAATAAATATGCCAAAGATGTACCTTTCTTTAGAGGAGTGTTTATGCGCGATACTTGATAATATCAAAGGTAAAGGCACTCATTGGGTTGCATTCAAAAAGCGTGGGAAGGAAGTAATCTACTATGACAGTTTTGGAGGTTTGCAACCCCCACTTGAAATAATTAAGTGTTTTCGAAGTTGTAACATTATATATAATTATGAGAAATATCAGGATTATAATACCTGTGTATGCGGTCACTTATGTTTAAATTTCTTGTACAATGAATGAATAATAAATAATTAACAAAAAGCGTTTTTTTAAACATATATTCATGAAACTATGTCTGAATGTACCAGTCATTTCTCAAACTTTCACGTTGAGTAGTACAGGAAATGTACTTTCCGTTAATTATATTCCTCCTATTCAACTATAATCCAACTACTGATATGGGTTAGGACTGCCTGGATTTTATGGTTGTAATTCTATTCGAAATATTTATGACGGAAACAATAAATTCTACTATGACGAAGACAACAAAGCTATTATAATTCCTAATGGTGCCTATGAAATCGCAGAGCTTAATAAATATGTAGAATCGAAAATTAATAAATTCAATAATGTGAACTTTATTTTACGTCCTACTAACAACACTCTAAAGTGTGAAATCAAGAGTATCTACAGAATTGACTTTACAAAAACCGATTGCATTGGACGCATGCTTGGTTTCTCTTCTAAAAGGAGGTATAGAACATGAATCTGATTTAGATGTGCGAATAATTAATGCTACTACCTTGCATATAGAGTGAAATATAACTGGTGGTGCGTACAGAAACAGTGAGTCGTCTCATACAATATTCGAATTTGACGTATCGGTAGAACCTGGCTTTAAGTTGATTAAAGAACTTTCAACCATTGTATAGTTACCTTTAACTACTAGTACATCAGATTGATAATATTACTTTACGTTTGGTTGATCAACATGATAAATTAGTAGCGTTATACCCATTCTTACTTGAGATGTGAAATGATACAAACTCGAAGCAAGGCAACAGGAATTTGTGGTTTTACACTCATCCGATTACGTGTTTTAATTTGTACAATTCAATACAGTTACTAATCAGTTAGTTTCAAAATATAAATAGGTATGTTTTTTTTAATTTAATAGTTTTTGGGAATCAGCTGCTTATTCTATTAGCCCATACGGTGAAATATGTACTTTTTAAATTAGTTCATAAAGTCCATTTTGCTGTAGAAATCTTAGTAAGGAATTGCCATCTAGGTTTTTAAGATCCAGATTCCACGGATTTGAGCTCTCTTACATTCTAGCAATATGTGGTTCACTGTTAAAGGTACGTTACATTCATCACAAGTTGGCTGGTCCTCTCCCGATAATAAATGTGTTTTGGTCAATCGCGTGTGACCTGTACGAATTCTTTTCAACACAACTTGCTGTTTTCTACTGAAATTAGTGGGATATGAAAAGTTTCCTATTACTGAAAAGAAATTTTTTAGGTATGTGTTATAATTTCTCCAGGTATTTTGAAACCTGTCTTGTACTCTAGTGGTGATTTGATGTTTCACATCCTTAATGTTGTACAGGTTTTCTGATGCCTCGCATATTCCCTCTGCGGCTTCTTTGGCAGCAGAATCTGCCTTTTCATTGCCTACTATTCCAGCATGGCTGGGTACCCATATGAAACTTAACTTTTTGTGAGCGCGAGGAAGAAGTCCGTATAAATATTTTATATTTACTATCACTGGATCTAGTGTGAATCTGTTTCCAATTGCTTCCAGCACAGATAATGAATATGTACAAATTATGAAGGAGGCGTCATCTGATGCTAAACATATTTGCAGGGCCGTCCGTATGGCAAATGATTCGCAAGAAAATATACTGATGTCGAGTGGTAGTGAGCTTTTGGTAGTTTCGTTATTATATACGACTGCATATCCCGTTCCCCTATCAGATTTAGAACCATCCGTAAAGAGAAATTGGAAACTTTCATATTCTTGTATTAACTGTAGATAACACTGATTAATTACACCTGCGTTGATATCTTTTTTGTTTATATTTAACAAGTCTAATCTGATTTCGGGTATTTTCTCAAGCCATGGTGGTTCTGTTTTCTTTTCGGCTAGGTGTAAAAATTGGTCTGGCAGAGATAAGGTAGCCATTACCGTAGTTGATCTGGTAGACGATGATTTATTCCGTGTATCTTCTTCTTGATAGCGGGCAGAGAATATATCGCTCTGGAAAAGGGATAAGATAGGGTGTCCAACATGAGCATGCAGCTTAATTCTATAGCAAGCAATTATTTTCTCGCGTCTTAAGTTTAATGGCGTTAGTGCTGAATCTGCATATAGGCTTGCCCCCGGGCAGGTATAGAATGGTATGGTGTTTAGTGGCGCTAGTCTACTGGGTTTAGCAGAACCATATGCTACACAACCGTAATCTATTTTCGAAAGTATTAATGTTTTATGAAGGAGTAGGAGAATGTTTCGTTCAACCAGGACCGCGCCAGCATCAATGGCCGCCTGTGTGCAGAGCCAAATTTGCCGCCCCAAAATTTACATTTTTGATGTAAAATATAAATTTTATGTAGTACATACCTAGTTTAGATGTAACAAATCAAATTAATTTAAGTGAAAAACAGAAATTTTAAAAAAGTTTTATTAAAAATAAAATTTACAAAGAAAATAGTGGAATAAAATTAATAAAAAACAACAAAATTTTAGAAAATTATAAAAAAGCAACTTTCCTAGCTTTTTTCTCCGCAAATTCTTTAATTACTAATTCTAAATCGATGGAATCTATCGTGTCGCTTTCTATTGCTATTATAGACAGATTATTTAATAATTTTTAGTTTGGAGAAAAATCTCTCACCAGACGCAACTGAAACTGGTAACGTGAGTAATATTCTAAGAGCTATTAACATATTTGGAAATGATGCTATGAGCTGATTTTCAAAAATATATTCAAGAACGGACTGGGGCTCTAACTGATGCTTTTCAGCTGAAGTAGGTTTAAGATGTAATTTTAAAGATTGTATCTCTTCAAATAATTCTATTCCATCTACATCTTATTCCTTTCTAGAATCATCAGTTAGATGAAGATGTAAATCTTTACAACATTGTAATAGCTCGTTTTCCGTTAAATCAAACATATTATAGAGAAATCCAAACATAGTATCATATCTTGTTATTCCCTCAAATCTGTCTCTTAAAGACGATAAAGTTGGATCTAATATATTAAAATAAACGTTAACTTTATAATAATTTTTTGGATCAATAATTGGTTCATCACTGTGTTCATAATCAAATTGTCTGGGTTTTCTTCGTGGTCTAACAGACTGAATAGCAGGGAAGTTAGGTTCAATACCGAATTCATCCGCAAGTGTATTAGCGTCAGTAAGAACATTATTGAATTCTTCATCTGATCGAAGAGCTAAGAAAAAATCTAACAAATTTTTAAAATGCTCTAAGCAAGTTTTTATATGTATAGTAGGATTTTGCATCATCGTGCTCAAAACATTAATTTTAATTAAAATATTGTACCAAATAATTGTTGTGCACAAAAATTTATAACTGAATTTTTAATGCCAAAGATTTGGCTTGATGTGAAGCACTGTGGTCTTGTACGGATAAACGATCTTCAATTACTTCTACCAATGTATCATATATTTGCCCAATTTGGTAACGCAGGAGCTTCACAGCGTCTATTCTACTAGACCACCGTGTATCACTAAGTGGTTTCAAATTTAAATTTTTTGGGTGTTTTTTCAGAATTGACCATCTTTTTACCGACGCAGAAAAAAAAACAAATAATTCTTGAACTATACCAAAATAACCAGAAGTCTCAAAAGAAACTTTAGCAGCATCGTTCACTACTAAATTTAATGTATGGGCTGTGCACGGCACAAAAATTGAAAGTAAATTCATTAAAAATTCACTTAAACCCACTCCAGTTGAATCATTAATAGGACAAAATTCTATAAAATGCTCGCGTATTTCAATTTTTTTGAGGACTCATTCAACATTGTAAATATAAAAATTATAGTCATTTGTTCGATATGACTAATATCCGGTGTACAGTCAAGAATGATAGAATAGTATTTACATTTTCTAATTAAATTCAAAATATTATTTCTAATTTTGTTACCAATGACATCTATTATTTCATTCTGAATTTTGTCCCCTAAATAATTTACCATTCGTGTTTTATCTTTTTGTGACTTTTGAGTCCGAAGTTCTGACATACCAGAGTCAAATTTTGAGATAATCTCAACAGCTTTTAAAAAATTACCGTTATTGCTTTCAAATAATTTATTAAATTGCCCGCGTAAAGCAAGACACTGTCGTGACAAATATTGTATTATTAAAATTATTCTCTCAATCACAGCATTCCAGTGCTTTGCTTCTGCATTCAACAAACGTAGTTGCGTCTGGTTTACAGTTTGTTCTTTTGATAACAATTTTATAAGTTCTAACTGATTTTTAACATTTGCATTGTGAGTATCACTTTTTTCGTGCCTTGAAATCAATAGTGACAAATGCTGCCAGTCAGAAACACCTTCCTTTTGCGAAAAATTGTTTTTAATTTTGCCAAATATTGTACAACAAAAGCAATAAACTGCATTATTTTTTATTGAATAAACTAACCACGGACTATTAATTTCTTCTCCATTTGGAAGAGAACGGTAGAAATACTTTTTCGAAAACCTTCGACCATTTTCATTAGTTGGGAAATTAAATTGCGTTACCTGAACAGGCCCTCTTTCTACTAAAATTTTTGTTAATGTCGTTGATATTATCTCAGGCCCCTCTCCAGGATCATCTGAGGTTGCTGTGTCCTGCTGCGACTGCTGTGAATCTGATGAGCAGCCAAATTTCTTTAGTTCAGAAAGCCTTGATGAGGATGACGTGCTGGCTTCTTCAGCGTCACCTACTTCTCTTCTCTCTGGTTTTGGAGACTCCGAGTAAGATGAAGTCACCTTCTCTTCCCCAGATTCGGAATCTTCCCTCATAATTTCCATTTCGACTTCTTGGACGCACGGCTCATTAAGTGGCCCGGAAAGAGAACTAGAGCTTGATTCTAATGCTTCCGCTGACACATTTTCTGGCTTCAAATATTTTTCTAAAGTATTGGCCAGTTTTTTCTTTTCTTCTTTTTTTTGTAGACTTTGTTTTCGATACTGAAAACCCGACAGCCTTTTCGTTTTTCTGTTCTAGAAAAATTATAACAATTTTATCACTTAATACAATTTAAGAATATGTAGGTAACTATCTGTGTATTGATTAATATATGATTGATATGTATGTAGGTACTTACCATATTTATAACTTTTCTTCAACTTTCTTCAAAACACAATCACTAACAAAATTAATTTTCTCTACTCGATCTTCTCTGCAGCCAATTCAAGAATTAAATGACCAAATAATTATCATTGCACCCATATTACCACAGCATTAATGTAAGCATCATATAATATTATATTTCTTAAAATCAGCTTTAACCAATTAGGTACTTACCGACAAAAGAGATCGCCGACAGCTCGATCAAAAATAATATAAATACCTACTTCATAAATACGATACGTTTCACAGTCAATAAAAGCCGCCAGCCGCCAGTTTTCTGAAAAGTCACGTTTTGTTGCTTCTGATAAATATCCGGATTTTTTGTAACCATTGCATAAAGATGCATGGAAAGCGTTCCTTCAAGTTGGCTTCGTTTAACAATTAGCCGCCACGGAATAAAAACTAACTTCGAGAATTTACATAAACAATAATCCATGTAACCATATTATCAGGTGTTCATTTGCACAATAAACATTTTTATACCTATATAGGTACATATTTTTGAACTTCTAAAATTTGTAAAGTAAAAAAAATTGTACATTTTTTATTTTGTAATTTGTATATAATTTTTAAACCTTTTTGGCCGCCCCTGAATTTGGCCGCCCGTGTGCGGTGCCCACATTGCACACTGGCTTGGCGCGGCCCTGCGTTCAGCTCCCCAGCTAGTGTGAGCCAAATTTTTAATGACATTGAGTGTTCTCTTGCAAGAGGAGACCAGATAATCTATATGAGCCTTCCATGTAAACTTTTTATCAAACAATACTCCTAAATACTTGAAAGAATTTACATTCTCTATTTCATTTCCGTGAAAGTTAAATATAGGAACATTAACACAAGTGGACCTTTTTCTACAAAAGTGTATAGCTTTGGTTTTAGCTATAGATATCGAAAGATTTCGTTCTGTTAAAGCTTGTGAGAGTTCTGTCAAACTGTTTTGTAGTGTGTTTTGAATACCATCATTCCTGTTGCTTGCTTTGAATAATACGATATCATCTGCGTATGCACAGTAAATTACCGATTTACTAATCGTCAACAATGAGGAGTGTATTTCTATTAAGAACAATGTGGCACTTAGCGGTGATCCTTGTGGTGTTCCATGTTTAAGGATAAATGGATCAGATAAAGTATCATTTACCTTGACATTTATTTTTTTAATTTCTACTGCTCAATACAGTTACTAATCAGTTAGTTTCAAAATATAAATAGGTATGTTGGGAACACTTAAAAACGCTTATTATTAAAAAATTTACATTTTTTTTTATATTAAGGTTATGGATGGGAAACCATATTGTGGTGAATGCGGAGCATTCGTTTGTTTCTGTAAAAAACATACTGGAACAAGGTACTGTAACAAATGTAATGCATTTTTTGCTTCTGTTGGAGCTCAATAAATATACAGCTGGAGATGGAGTATTCACGCTACACAACACCAGAATGTTAACGTATCCAACTAGCAACAAGAGGAAAAAACATATACCCAATATTCTTAAGAGAAAGTAATATTTAAATAAAAAGTATTTAACATACTGATTTTAATTTTTATATTATTTTCTAGCTTTGTAAACATATAAACAAGTTTTTCATAGATTAAAACATTTAACAAATAAATGAAATATTATTACCATTCAGATAGATTTGTGGTTTTTTAATTATTATTCAAAAAATGACACCTAGCAAGTAAATTGTTGAACAGTTGCCTATAAGTATACTGGTCTGAACCACTTGAGCTAATATAATTAGCCATATGAAAAAACCGCAAAAATGATACAAATATTTATCATAAATCGTTATCTTAAAATAATATTATTCAACCGCAACCACTAATACAATTTTCTGGAAGGTTAAAGGAGTAAATTTAATTTTTGCAAACATATTTTTAAACAAATATCTTTGCAAAAATCTGTGGGTCTATAAACCCTTAACGCATATTTATATTTTAGTATACTACAATAGTACTACGTAATACAACAATTTAAGAAAAAATATATACAAATAAACTATAATGAACAGCTGCCAAGATATTAATGCTGTTGGACAACTTGTGTTTAAACCAACCTTAAAAATTCAGGATATCGAATTAAACAAAAAATACAAGTTGTGAATATTAAATCGCTAATCACTGATTATGGGAGGCAAGTGGTTGTTGAAACTAGTGAAAATTCTATCTGCCTACCAGCTCGCATTGCCAAGATGATTAATGAAGAAAGGGTGATTTCTATGAAGAAAAACCTAATTAAGACAGCATTAATTTTTACTGGTGAAATCGATGTTGAGAAAGAAAATGGTGCTGTAGCAGTGAAATCATTTCCGCTTTACCACTTAACGAAGACTATATGTTGGACTTATTCGTTAAGTTACATACAAACGCTTCAACTTCCACAGACTCTGAAAGAACACCTTCACCTCAACTGGTTTCAACACATTCGAGAATTAAATGATGTAGTCCTTCAAGGTGTAGTCGAAGTGTCAGCTTGGGTTGAAGAAATACTGCAAGAGTGTGTGTGTGAACGAAATTATTCGGAACCAAGTTTTGAACTATTTGCAGCAATACTTCTATATAAACCCCCCAAAAATTGTGAAAATATAGTGTGGATGCCAAGAAAGACTATTTTACATTATCGCATTTTTAATTCAAGTCAGTCCATAAATTTGTGTAATTCATCTTTTATGAACGATGAACGTTTTGATAATTACCAATATGTACTTGTTATAAATAATATCAAACTTTCCAATAATAAACGCTATGTGATAGAAGCTCTTAAGAGCAGTAGTAATTGGTGAGATGAATGTATCATAATGGCTAAATTCAATACAAAATTTTCCGGAGCTTATATTCCCCCAATCGGATCTCCGGGGGTGGGGGGGGGGGGGATACGTTACGTTGAAAGTAGTCAAAAATAAACTTAAATTAACATCTATAAGCAAAATAGCAACATGGAATGTACAGAGCATGTTCAAGTCAGGAAAGATGCATAACGTAATGGCGGAAATGCAGAGGTTGCAGTTAGATATTCTAGGAGTCTCTGACGTAAGATGGCCAGGAAACGGACAGTGTGTAACCATATAACGGGGTAATGTACTATTTTGGGACAGACGATCCACAACACAGGTATGGAGTAGCCATCTTAATAACGAAATAAATAAATAAATCCGTTATAAATGTCATACGATATAACGAACGAATAATTATGATACAACTAGACTCGTACGACAGAAAAATAAACATAATTCAAATATATGCACCAACGACAGAAAGGAGCGAAGGCGAGATAGAAACATTTTACAAAGAACTAAACGATGTACTTAGAATATCGAAAAAGAATGACATTACAATTATTTTAGGCGATTTTAACGCAAAGACTGTCAAAGGAGCTGTCGATAATTGCGTTGGACATTATGGTCTGGGCGAACGTAATGATAGAAGAGAGAAGCTTATTGAGTTCTGTCAATGAGATAACTAGTGGTTGCTAATACTTGGTTTAAACTACCTGAAAGAAGACTCTACACATGGACGTCCCCCCAGCACACAGAAGATCGAATAATCAGAAATCAAATAGACTATATATTAATCAACAAACGATTGAGAAACTCAATTGTTTCTGCAAAAACTTATCCAGGAACAGACGTAGGGTCAGACCACAACCCGATAATAGCAGCAATTAGAATAAAATTAAAAAAGATTAAAAGGAAAATTAATAGAAACACGCTAAATCGAGAAGTATTTAAAGACGACGCAATTCAAGCTGACATAAAACAAAACAAAATAAAGACAAATTTGCAAGAAACGCATGAAACAAATAACGTGATCACGGATATAAACACACACTGGTTATTAATTAGGAAAGCGTTAACGCAAGCAGCGAGTGATAAATTAAACACCAATGAAATAAAAAAGAAACAAGATTGGATGACGCAAGAAATACTTGGCCCAATGGAAAATCGTCGAAAAAATAAAAACAATAAGGTAAAATACAGAGAAGTAGACAGAATAAAGAAAAAAGATAAAGGAAACAAAGGAGAAATATATGGCAGATAGATGCAAAGAAATAGCAGCATTACAGAAAAACCACGACACTTTCAAGTACAAAATAAAATCAAAGAAATTACAGGTTTAGGTAGAAAGAAACAATGTGGTTTATTGAAGGATAAAGACGGCAATATTATCCTGGATCCTAAAATAAAAATAAAAAGGTGGGAAGAATATACAGCAGAGCTCTTTGGGGACAAGAGAACAGAGTTTCATCAAAGCAACATGGAAACAGATGCAATTAGAATAACAAAAGAAGAGATAAAACATGCAATTAAAATCACGAAAAATGGCAAAGCAGTCGATCCAGACGAGGTCCCCATTGAAATTATAAAGTTGATAGAAGAAGAGAACTTACAAACTCTAATGGACTTGTACTACATGATATACACAACTGGCGAAATACCTCAAGAATGGCTGAAATCGACATTTGTAGTACTGCCAAAGAAACACAATGCGAAGGAACGCTCTCATGTGCCATGCCCTCAAAATTTTATTGATAATTATACATATGCGAATATATAAAAAGAGTGAAAGAGAGATTGGTATCAAACAGCTTGGATTCGTAAACGGGCTAGGGACAAGAGACGCATTATTCGGAATAAATGTTCTGTTGCAAAGATGCCTGGATATGAACAAGGATGTATTCATATGCCTGGTTGATTACGAAAAAGCGTTTGATAAAGTTCAGCATGAACGATTAATAGATATACTTAGCACTAAGACAGTGGACGAACATGATATTCGAATTATACAAAAGCTGTACTGAAATCAGAAGGCGGTTGTAAGGGTAGATAGTAAAACAATAGAAGACATTGAGATACAAACGGGAGTGAGACAAGGGTGCGCATTATCACCCTTGTTATTTAACTTATACTCCGAAGCCATTTTCGAAGAAACCTTAGATGGAGAAACAGCAGGCATAACAATAAACGGCAAACATGTAAACAACATCAGATATGCCGATGATACAATAATAAGAGCTGATGATATTTCAGATTTACAAAGAATGATGGAGCGTCTGAACATAATTAGCCAAAGATACTGTTACGTTTTTAAGGTTCGGGCTATTTAAAAATTATAACGACGCTTCTTGTATTAAACATTTATTTACAACTATTGGATTAATTATTATTATTTACAAACACACGAGAATTATCAAGCCGATTACAAATTACTTAAACTACAGGCACTATTTCTATCGATACATTTATTTAATATTTACACTGGTTAAACTTCAACTATTTATTTATTTGACTCTTAACACTAACGATATTTATTTCTATTTATATGGTTATATTTATATGGTTATTTATGTTAATAGTTATATGTACACACGGGCTTTTATTTATGTGGGAGCTCTACACGGCTCTACGCGAAATCCGAACTGAACTCAGGACTGAACTAATTGAACTGCCGGTCCGACGGCCGGGTATTTATATGGCCAATAATTCCCTTCCGGAAGCTTCCAGATAGTCTCGATATTCACTGGAAACTCCAGACGAAAGCATGACGCATTTGACCTCGGGCCCGTTCTCGGGGCATCTGTTCGAGATGACTCATCGCGCACACCTGCTTCTAGATCGTTCTGGAAGTCTGGAACGCGTTCGCAGCTGGCCCCAGAGTCGCATCTCGAATATGACCATCTGTCTGCACGTGTATTAGTCACCCCGAAGGCTGAATCGCCCGCCGCTCGGAATTCGGCTGCAAGGTCGTTCTCGCATTTGTTACAATACGATTTAAAAATAAACATTAAGAAAACGAAATGTATGGTAATCTCCAAAACACCAAATATCGCAGCAAATTTAATAATAGACAACACCCCTGTTGAAAGAGTTGATAAGTATAAGTATTTGGAGACCATAATACGCGTGAACAACGATCAAACGCAAGAAGTAAGATCACATATAGAGATGGTGAGGGCTGCCTTTGTGAAAATGAAGAGTTTATTATGCAATAGAGATTTAAACATAGAAATTCGAACTCGATTCATGAGGTGCTACACCTTTTCAATTATTCTATACGGAATGGAAGCATGGCCGCTTAAAAGGCGAGACACTGACAAAATCCAGGCTTTTGAATTATGGGTGTACCAACGTATGCTGAAGATATCGTGGATGGAGAGAAAAACAAATGAAGAAGTCTTACGTCAGATGAAGAAAAAAAGGGAAATAGTAAACACAATAAAAAAAAACGAAAACTCCAATACTTTGGACAAGTTATGCGCGGAGAAAGATATGTTCTGCTGCAACTGATTATACAGAAGAAAATAGCAGGAAAAAGAAATGTAGGAAGGCGACGAACTTCTTGGTTAAAAAACCTGCGTGAATGGTATAGTTGTTCCTCCATAGAGTTGTTTAGAGCAGCAGCGTCAAAGATCAAAATTGCCATTATGATAACCAACCTCCGATAGGAGACGGTATTCGAAGAAGAAGAAGAATGTATGTACAAATCTTTAATATCAATTATATTATATAATATAATATCAATTCGAGGTGTAAAATTGCGCGCTAACGTCTCTTTATCATGAATAAACAGTACGCTAGATATTTAATTTTTAATTAGCGATTTTCTCAAGTAATACGGTCGAGATAAAAAATTCACATACAGGTCCTCATTCCACCGCTCGCTTTTGAACGACATACATGTGTGCTAACATGAACATATCATTGACAACCGCTCATGCTCCACGTGATAATTTGGAACCTCAGTTGAACATTTTGTATGCTGGCTTCGTAGACGCTTGGATGCCATATGGACCAGGTGAATGTCGCCTATTTATTAAAATGATGAGTGATGACATGGAAGCCATCATGTTCAAGCCAGGCGCCATGTACCAGGAAATCTGAATGCGCTTCCAGTTGAAGCCTTTCTACGCGAGGCGCTTTCAGAACAATGCCCAGGGCTTTAATCGATTGGAATTGGCAATTCCAGAAATTATGAAACAGTACGAGTATATGACATGTCCATTCTGCCGTCCGAGAAACCACGGAAAATGTAGGCGGGAAACTTGAGTTATGCGAGAAGCATTTCCTGATGTACACAATATTCCCGACGGCTGTATTTTACAGTCCTGCTGCAAATGCAGTAAGGAGAATAAACAACTGGACACACACACGCCAACACAAAATAGCCCTTTTCAGGGCTATATAAAAAATCACAACATTAATTTAAAATATTTACATACTTTAACGAAATTATTTCAAGATTACAGATTTCTATACAAATTAATAGCTAGTCCATGAAGAGGAGCTAGTAGCTAGTAGATAGCGCGATCTACATATTACTATTAGAGACCCTAGAAATTAGAGACTGGCCATTGACCGTCGCTGGCCTGATTGGTTGAGGTGAACTTTGTCCCCAAAATGGCGGCTCCAATGGTGTGCCCTCAAATATGGCGCGAATTTCAAAATTAAATGTAACATGAAAAAGGAAATTACTCTTAAAAACACAGTTTATTAGTAATTCTTATATTTTTTTATATTTATAACTTTTATATCGCAATTATGAAACGGAAAAGTGAATTTTGATATACATATTATCAAATGGTCGAAATTTGGCAGACATCCTTTGGTAGATTTACATTAGTTTTTTCATAAATTGAGACATTACGCTTGCAAAGTTACACAGACAAAATTCATATTGACGCAACAAATTTTTATATTCAACAAAAATACTTTGTAAGTAGCGAAATGAAAATTTACATTTTCTACAAACCGTTAACAAAAGCGTTTTTTCTTTAACAAAATCTGTGTTTATTTACAAAGTAAATGCCATTGTTTCAACAAAAAATTTGTCAAAAGTTTAAATAACCAAAATTTCCAACATATTATTGAACAAAATCAGAAAAACTTGAATAATTTTTTTTAATGCACGGCATAAGCTGTTTAACCGTAATCATAGAGTACAGTTGTTATGCACCAACATATGACAACCTAATTATTAATTCGAAACACTATCCTCTGAATTCTTTTAATAGGCATAAAGTTTTTGTTTAAAATTATTAACAGAAGAGGTACTAACAACACGCTGAGGTAGACAATCAATTGATCCGCAATTGTATTAGAGAAAATATTTTCTAGCATTGATTTTAAAGCTATCTTTACTCAAATGCATTCCATATGTACTAGGGTGGTCCTTATTTACATAGATTTTTTTTTAAATTCTGACGATCTCATCCTTTTAACATTTTTCCAAATAGAAAAATAAAAGCACTGTAAAATTTAAAAACAATTGGATAACCCTAAAACGTGCCTCCATGATCTTGGAAGACCTAGAGGAAAATTTAAATATATATATATATTATTACATGTTCATAAATTTATTAAAATATACAGCAAAGCTACGGAATACATTGGTATTAAACAGGGAAACAATATAAAGAATCCGTGGCTTCATAATAACTTCAAAAAATAAAATGTAAACGTCTGGAATTTTTTTACGGTAGTCCTTTACTACTTGTAACAGAAACTGTTTTTGATCATCCTTCTTAGTTGAAACGCTGTTAAACTATTCTATGGCCTTTAACACCTATTTCAGCCGAGTCATTAACAACATTGTTTTGAACGGTCAACAATCCTTTTTGAAATTCTTCGAAAAAGTCCCAAGTAGGAAGATCACTTTACAAGGACTCCTACAAAATTTTTATCACTTGATAAATGCTGCAGTTTGAAAATTTGTTGATCACTAAATCATCAACACGGTGAGTGAGCTTTTCAGCAACATTTTCTCCGTCACAAACGTCAAATGATTTTGACTCACTAACAAGTTTTGGTTCATGTCATTTAACACTGTTGTTTTTTCTTAACTTTATAATTGATTGTTCAGTTTTGACAAAACCTAACCTGCTAACCTCGAATTTGACATAGACGTACAGTGCCACCAACATACTATTCACAACGAAACTCCGGCGAGTCGCCGGCGAGCCGCTGGCGAACGACTATGCATACGGGTGTTAGAGTTGCTACAAATACAAATTATCAGCATTTAGTAGTTATTTATCACTCACATACTCACATTGATTAAAATCCTGCAAAACACACTTGACAGTTGGCACATTCGCCATTTTCGGGACAACTGCCAACATTTCGCCAGGAGAATCTAGTTACTTCCGGTAAATGGCCAGTCTCTCATTTCTAGGGTCTCTAATTACGATTAGAGATCCTGTATATAGTTTACTAAGAGTTGGGCAAACAGCCTGATTTGACAAACGTTTTTGATCTAAATTAGATATTTAACATCTGTCGAACAAAGAGGTTATGGAAATCAGTCTTGCTAACTTGCTTTTGATGAGAGCGTTTTCAGAGTATTGATCATTCTTAGGATCTCTAGAACCGACTATTAGAAATATAAGGCCAATTTAGTTAAAATTTAGAATTGCATGTGTGAATCTATCGGCCGTAACATGTTACGAAATATGTAAAAAAGGCACTTTTATCACACATGCCTTGCAAAAAGTGATCCAAACCAATCAAAATGTATCCCGTTGTTTGCCCAACTCTTATTAACCTATATACAGGGACTGTAATTACTATAACAGATGGCGACACTACATAGCATATCATGTACTGTTTCACGAGTTCGGCTTATCAGCAGCAGTAGCAGCAGCTTGACTCTCACCATATATAAATATAATATTAAAAAAATTATCACAAGAACACTTCCAATCGTTAATATGTTATAAATGGCTTAATTTCCAGATGGGGGTTAACAGATCCGTGGGGGTGCCATTTTTTCAACCATTTTCCATTTTTCGCACCCGTTTACGAGATACAACCCTTTTCAACCCTCCTGACCCCGGCGGCAGGCTTCCAGCGCAGTCTCCAGGGCTGCGGCCCCCGGCTGCTACCCAACGGCCCCCGAACACTTTTGAATTTCCCGCCACACAACGCCACCTGCGCAGAGAACCCCAACCCCACAATATGGCGGCTAGGGCTGCGCAGGGCTCCGAACCCGTACGCGAGAAACCAGCGCAGAGTCACGTTGAGCCCGTATTGGCACTGTTTATCTACTGATATTTGTAGCACGTCACCAGGTTCAGCAAAATGGGTAACTTAAGGGGAATAGAGAAAATGTAACTGTCAACACTAAACCCTATGAAAACTTGGTTACGATACTGTATTACAGGATTATTGAGAAACAAAAACTCCGGAGTATTGCCTGTATTAATGCAGAGTACAATTTCACCTTCCATGATAACGACACAACTAATGGATAAGTACACAGGGTTTGTATGAATAGGCGATAAAAACCACATCATTTCTATTGTACAGCTAAATAATAAATAAGTATACCTATGCGCTGTGTGATGGAATAATTTTATTAGGTATCAAAGCAGTTCAAGCGGTTCAAGAAGCGGTTCAAGAGGTTCAAATATATAAAACAAAATTAATATAAAAGGCACGTGACCTAAAATCACCTACCTTTTTGTAAAAATACAGTTCCGTCTACCATGTGTATCTATACATTTAGGTGATAGGGCCAGGGCTGTTCCCCTGGGACCGTTGTTAGGGTTACCGGGATTAATCCCGGTATTGGCCCCGTCCCCGGGGGAACCGCCAGTATCCCAATAGAGCGCTATACAAATAAATTGATATGAAATAGTTCATCCTTTGATCGTTTACTTACGTTTTGAAAAAGTACTGGATACATCCGATTGCACACTAAAATTAGGGTATAAATTAATATAGAATATTATGAGCTAGCGTAATTGAAGACACCAGTGGATGAAGGTGTTATGTTACAAAATCAATGTTTCGAGTAAATTAAGGTTAAAGTTTTTTTTATGTAATTTTTTTTCAGTTTAGCTATGTGGAAGCAATTGTGTAGCTAAGTGGTTATTAAAGGTCATACAATGTCATTGTCTAATCACTCACTTATCAAAAACCTGATTTACGTCCCTTATTGAAAAAATATGCACATAACACCTTCATCCAACAGAGTAAATTATACAATTGAAACAATTGGTACATGGAAAAAAGGTTTATTACACTAAAGTGTAGTAAAATAACAAACTTTCTAAATTAAAAAAACACATAATTGGTTTGGAAAATCATAATACTGTTACTTGTCCAAAATTGTATCGTAGTAGTACCGGTATTCTTGTTTAACATACTTAATCTGCTCCAGAAGGTTGCTTCTGTTTTCATCTGAGAGAGTTCCATACTTCTCACGGAATCTTCCAACTTGAACGTCTTTAGGTGCATCCACAATATCCTTCTTGAACGACCTTGTTTCGTAATATGACTCCTTCTAAAAGTAGGATCCATACTCTTCGACTCTAATCCATTTAATTCCGTCTCTAAATTTCACTGTTTCATTTAGTTCGTCTTTTTTACTTCCTTTTACTATAAAGGAAGTATTGGATTCACCCCAAAAATTCGAAATTGAGTTTTCAACGGATCTTCACGTTTTAGAGTCCCCTGATCCCAAAAAACATATTTTTTTTCATTGGTCTGTCTGTGTGTCTGTCTGTGTGTGTGTCTGTCTGTGTGTGTGTCAGTCTGTCTGTCTGTGAACAGAATATCTCAAAAACGAAAAGAGGTATGGCGTTGAAACTTCATATATAAGTTTTGTGTACTATGTAGATGAGACAGCAAGCTTTTGAAGAAAATCGCATAACCGGAAGTAGGTGTTTACTCTAGTGATTTTTCAGTTTTTTTCGTTTTTTTCAAAAACGGCTCTAACGATTTTTTTTAAACTTTACATTTTTACTACATTTTTAATGTATATTGATGTGAAATAAATGATTTTCCAGTTGAATTCTTCTAAAGTGGGTTTCTTTTGTTTTTTTTTCTATTTTTTTTATTAACTCCTATTTTAAATAAAACACCCGGTATATTATTACATTTTTGAATTCACCTTAAAATTCTAGAGAAAATTTGTCTCTTCAACTAACGCTCTATTTTGTTTTTGTAGAATTTGTAATTTTTGAAAATTTTTGACAAATGGTTAAAAATTAAAAATGAAATTTTTGACTAATTATAAGAACACTGTAAAAGGAAGTTGTGTGAGTGTATCACACCAGATTTTTCTGTTATCTAGTCGAAGTGTCTCGGGTAGTTCATCTATTTTTCTAAAGTGTTGAGCCATATCAATTACCTGATTTTTCTTGCTAGCCGTTGAGATGATTTCACGGTATTTGTCTGGTACATACACAGTATCATGCCTTCGTAGTACTTTCTCTATTCTTCCGAAGTCTCTATCGGAATCTAAGTAGCTGTGGCCAACCTCCGGAAATTTATGATCAATACGATTAAAATAACCTTTCAAAATAAGCTATTGGTACAGGCAGATCATATGGAAATTTTTATTTTAGCCTGCACAAGAGTCAGACCAAATGATTAAGTGGTTTATGTCTCTAATACTATCTTCGACTTCAATATATCGCAGTAGGTTGCTGCAAATCTCTGAACTTCTCCTTTTATCCATGTCTTCCGTCCACGTACAAAAGCAGGCTTTTTCTAGGGTTTTTGTGATTATGTGTACCCCGAAGTTATAGAACCACATTTGCCGAAGATAGAATGGTTTTGATGTGGTTAGCTTTGGAAGTGGCATCGTCTGCTGTAGGTCCATTGTAATGTAAACTATGTGGTCTGACGCTTTTGCTCTCTCTTTATCAGCTTTCAGAGCTTCAATTGCTGCGTGGTAATTTTCTTCATGTTCCCACCGGCATCACAAGTGCTGCATGTGTCACTTTTAGGGTACCCAAATGACAAATTAAACTCTGTCACAAACACTTTTGAGTAAGAACTTTTCTTTGCTTTAAACTTTCCCGGAAGCTTCTATTGATCACATTCCTCAAGGTGCAGCTTATACATTTTACTTTGGTTCAGTAACGGTGAAAGATATCTTTTATGTGGACTCTTGTTATTAGAGTAATGCGATTCCTCTATAGGGAATCTTTTTATGTGGTCTATGATATGTTGCTGTACTTTTTGGTCTATTTTATGTGGCCTGTTAGAGTGCTTTCCTCTGCAATCAGGAGGCGGGGTTGACACACCACTCTTTATTCGAGTTTGAATTATGTTATTTTTTTTTTCGACCTACTTGATACAATGCACATAAAGCTTCATTGCACACTTTTTCAGGGCCACCATTTCGGGTTACGCTGTATGCATATGATGCATTTTTAGGTTTTTTAGCACCTTTTCGCTCTCTTATCACGGATTTCTTAACAATGGTTTTAAATAGTAAAGCATTCTTTGCGTTTACATCAAGTTTGTTAAATTCGTCAAGAAATGTCGCTCTATTTTTTTCATCAAGGCGAGAGCTGCACTGAAGCCTACATTTTTTTCAACAGAGATGACCTTCCTTTGGTTCCTTTTTTGGGACAAGTGTATTTTTGTAAGACATATAGGACTCCCCTCCCGCTCTAGCTAGAGCTGTAGATCGTTTTTTCCATGTATCTGGGTCTCACTTTCGCTTTTTTTTAATTATTTTCCCTAGGAGAAAAGTACTTTTGCTTTCTCTTTTTCCTTACTTCTAATTTTTATGGGATTCAGTATTTAAAACTTCATTAAGAAGTGGCATACGAGGTCTGTAAATTAAGTAATGAGATTGATTTTGTTCAATCTTCTTATTCGAATAGATGTACAATTCAATATTGTCTCCCTCAAAATAACTTCCTTGGGAAGCCACACAGCACCGGAGATGATTCTTCCAATCCTCATAGCAGTGCTAGAACTCGGATACTGGAATAGCCTTCAGCTGTTTGGTTACAGCCGTTTCAATGTTTTCAACTGTCCCAAAATGACGTCCCTTAAGGTGAGTTCAATCTCGGGAAGAGGAAAAAGTTACAAGGACTTGTCGGCAGTAATGACATGTTCCAGAAATCGATCCCAAAACGTGAAGGCACCTTCCCCTCCTGATATCCTTTTGGTCCTGGGAAAGGTTTTTTGCAACCATATCTGCGCAGATGTTTTTCATCCCCAATTCATTGGTCAAAATCTGATGAACGGTGGTGTGTGTCAAATTCAACTCTTCCCCGATCATTCTGACTGTCAACCGACGATCTATACGCGCAAGATCCCGGATTGTGTCGATATTTTCATTGGTTCTTGAAGACGAAGCCCTTCCGCTACGTGGTTCATCTTCAATCGACCCTCTTCCTTCTGGAAATGCCTTAAACCACCGAAAAACCTGGGCCCTTGACAAAACACTGTTTCTGTAGGCCTGCTGAAGTTTTTCAAACGTTTCCGTTGCACTGTGACCAAGTCTGAAGCAAAACCTGATAGCACACCGTTGCTCGAAATTGATGTCACTCATTTTTAGAACGCACTAGAAAAAACTATTTCACGAAAAAATTCGTTACGGACAACCAAATGACTCGAGTGAGCTCAAACTCGTGCTGAAGGCGTATCACATGTTCACCTACCACCCCTCCAAGTCCCACATCGCCAGTGTTGCCAGATCGAACGATACGTTGCCAGTCTCATCACTTAATGTACATCCCTCGTATATGACTCGTCAGTACTTTTCCCAGGATTCACAGAATGTTCATTGACAGATATTTCAAGTTGATGTCCCTGTTCATTAGTTTCTGAAAATCTGCTTAGTTCTTCACTATTTGGCTCGTATTCCGCATCACTGTCACTGCCTGAAAGGTCTGGTTCCGATGAATATACATCCGATAGAAAACACGAATCATAGACATTTCCATGATAGTCCGTAGATGAAATAATCTGTTCCTGGTCATATAGTACAGTAAAACTGTCGGAAAAAAAACCGTCACCTTAAAAAAATTGGCCGCGGCTATTCCTCTTGCCCAGTGGTTTGGGGTCATTAGGCAAGTGTAAAACCAAAAAGGCGTCACCCCACCCCCTGCCAAACAGCCGCCATCTTGAAAACAATAAAATTTGTTTTTTCTCGCTATCCATTGGTCGCACAGAAAAAGTTATTGATCAAAAAAGGTTGAAAATAAAATTCTACACATTTTTTGATATTGCCGCGATACCGAGAAGTTGGTATTGCGAACGGTAGAGGGCGACAAAGTTACAAAAAATCGGTTTCCGCCATTCTAGCTCTGTAGGGGTGGTTTTTTCAGAAAATTGCAAATCTGAAAGTTGCAGTGCTTGAAAAAATGTGCACGAATCTCTTTTAATAATGTGATTGATTTAAACAGTGTCCGATTGACAGCCCTTCAAAGTCCGCGCGGCGTGGGAAAGGCATATTCCGGCGCAGCAAAGTAACTATTTCTCTTTTGCGAAAAAAAAATCGTCACGTCACTCAAGTAGTTCTAATGTGAATAGGTTTTCAGAATCTACAGAAATTCTACACATTTTTGGTCATTGCCGGAATACCGAGAAATTGGTATAGGTAAAAAAATGAAAATTATGGGAAAGGAATATACGAGTCCAGAATAATATCATTTGGCCCAGATCAGTAAAGCTCTTAAATTTGCTGGTGTTATATTTGGAGTTCGTCCCAAATTTGTCTTTTCTGTTATGAATTCGGTTGTTTTATAGTTTCGCAATATTTCATACACTATAATACGATAATTGCAATTGTTTGTGAATTTTGTCACAGGAATGTCCAAAAATCAACAAATCGACAATAGCTTTACCACGTACCATTTTTGCAATAGGAATACAGACACCCGACTGTCTATATGTTATGAAACAACAAACAGCTTGTTTTATTTCAACCAAAACATGTTAAGGTTAACGAAATTATATTTTGATCATATGGGTCAAATGAAATGAATCGGAAATTTATTTTAAAGTTATTGTTTCCCGACTATTTTTTGTAAATTGTTATTGCTAAAGCTGTTATAATATTGCTAACACTCCTACAATTATGATGTAAGAATATTGACCAAAAAGATTTTCTTTTGTGGGTACAAAAAATCTTAACTGGGCCAAATTATGTGATTCTAGGCTCTTATATAATAATAATAATAATAATAATAATAATAATAATAATGTCTTTTATTGACACAGCAAAAAAAAACATACAAGAAAACATAGGATGGCTTTGTCGTCTTGTTTGGAGGCCTCCCTTCTGTCTTTACTCTTTTGTAATTATCAGTCTGGGTCTCTGCTTCGCTTTCACAATGGGATTGATTGTCGAGCAACACATAGGGATTTTCCCAGATGTGGCCCATGATTGCAACTGCAGCGAGGTTAGAAGAGAGATGACTGTCGGAGAAAAGATATGGCAAGACATTCTTGACACCCCCCAGGAGCATGATATAAAAAAGAGGGAAGCAGTGATTCCAGAATTAGATGAAGACTTGGCTGATATTATGAATTATCAACCCCTTGACATCGGATCAGAAGTTACATTCTTCGGAGACACAGGAATTGGTTATTCGCAAAAAACGGAGCCTAAGCGGCCGATGTTTCAGACAAGATTCTTAAGTTGTCTTGATTTTTTCCGCCTTAGGCAATCCGGAGTCCGTTGTGATAGAATGGTGCTTAATAACATAACTGTGGTAATATATTTAGCGGACGAGCTGAGGACACACAACAACAAAGTAGCAAGGATCTCAGTTCGAACTCACCTTGTAGGGGTTCCATCAGAGTCTTCCAACCTTACTATATCAGAGATTAGAAGTTTGGAAGAATATAGAATTCCATACATGGAGTCTAGGGGGTATATTAAAAGGATGAATCACCTGGGTGTGAAAGAGGTGATTCTGCTTGACAAGTTCTCATTAACAGACCAGTCTTTTGAGTTTAAAAGAAGCCTTGGTGAGCCATGTTGCACCTTGCTAGATATATCCGGTTTAAAGCAAATGGAGAACTGCTGTGTAAAAACACTAGAAGGGACAGTAGTCACGTCTAATAAAGTTTGGAACCTCCCTGATTCTATTGTGAAAATTCAGGAGGAAAAGTTAACACTGTGGCCTGATGAGCTTACCGAAAATCTTTGCAATGGCCTGAAAGGGGTGAATGTGCCTTGTGACAGAATGGCAAATCAAGGACGTTTTAAAAGGAAAGGATGGTGCCTTAGCAGGGAGGCGAAAGACAACACAGTATGGATTTATTTTTACATAAACCCTGAGATACTTAGACACGTTTTATTTTTTTGGAGCTGTTCCTTCGTCTTGGTTTGGAGCCTCGGACACAACCGAGTCATTATCGACCATGATAGAAGTGTTGTTTAAACATTTATTGAAAAAAGAACCCACAACTTGTGAAGAAAATTCCTCGTCGGTGTCATAATTTTCATCCTCGCTGTCTGCGATATCGGATCTTTTAGATGCTTTTCGTTCTCAGAATCTTCTCACACTGGCCTTGGTAACAGAAATTCTACCTCGCACAGTCACGGCTTTTTGGTCCTCACCGACTTCTTCTTTGGAAACAAAACAGTAATCGGGCATTTTGTATGAACAGAACATTTAGAACATTTGAAATTATTGATTACTTTTGACGTTTCTCATTTAAAAATCATTATGGCAACTACATCCACAGCCCACCAAATGGAAGATACTTTTAGTTCCTAGGAAGTATAAATACTTTTTTGCAAAGTCATCACGAAAGTCGTGTTTTTTAAACTAAAAATAGTGAAGAAAGTATATTTTGTTAAACAAAAATTGTTATTTTACACTTTTTAAATTATTTTATTGAGATTGTGAATTGTCAATTTGAAAGTGGTAAATTCCGAAATCCTTTTCGACTAAATTTCGAGTTAGAGGAAAGTCGCCTAATTTTGGATAGTTGCCTAATTTTGGATACTGCATTATCTCAAAATCCGTTTACAGTTTTCTTTAATTGAATCCACAAAACGAAGCGCCTTTAACATAAAATCATCCTGTGTGAAGCACATAGTTCCACTGTTCACTACTAGGTGGCGCCACAAGATTATGTGTTTAATTGTGACGAGTTTTTTGTTTCTCCACGTGTAAACAGTTATAAAAAGGTAAGTACTTAGCATAGGAAAGTGTAATTTGCCACGTATGTATTAGAACAGTGGTAGAATAAGCCTACGTGTTTTAAATAAGAATTACTCTCATGGACTTTTTGATTTTAATCACATAACCTGGAATATAAAGGTTGCCTAATTTTGGATAGGAAAGGGTTCCTAAAATTGGATATCAAAAATTAGGAACCCAATTACAAGTACCGTTTTAAACCTTATTTAATATTTTATTATTTTTTTTTCAGTAAAATGCCTAATAAAGGAGTCGCACATAAAAAATGGAATCCAGAAAATATAAAAAATGACATTGAAGCTATTAAAAGTAAACAAATGGGATATTTAAAGGCGTCAAAGAGCTTCAACGTTCCAAAATCAACCCTTGAACTATATGTCAAACGTGGCCAACCCTTAGAAGAACAATGCACGCTACAAATAGGTCGAAAACCAGTTTTAACGTCTGAAATGGAAGAAGACTTGGTACAACACTGTTTGGAAATGGACAAAAGATATTATGGTCTAGGACTCGCAGACATTCGTAGACTGGCGTATCAACTTGCTATAAGGAATAACCTCCCTCATCCTTTTTCAAAGAGAAACGCAAATGCCGGTAAAAAATGGCTTAAAAATTTCTTCAAACGTCATCCCAATCTATCTTTGAGAAAACCTCAAGGAATTTCAAAGAATAGAATAAAAGGTTTCACGCCAGAAAATATCAACCTTTTTTTTTATCTTCTAGAACCTCGCTCTGGAGAAGATTAATTTCAACCCCCTTAGAGTGTATAATGTTGACGAAACCGGTATCATCACAGTGCAATCGAATATTGGTAGAGTCATCGCGTTAAAAGGAAAAAAACAAGTGGGAGCCGTAACGGCTGCAGAAAGAGGAGCATTAGTAACTGTAGTTACATGTATGAATGCTGCTGGAGGCTTCGTTCCTCCGTTGTTCGTATTTCCATGGAAAAATATCAAGGCCGAGCTATTAGACGGGGCTCCAGCGGGGTCAATTGCTGAGTGTCACCTTTCAGGGTGGATACAGAGCCACATCTTTACGCGATGGGTGCAACATTTTATCAACCACGTAAAACCTTCAAAGGAAGATCCCGTGTTGCTTATTCTCGACGGCCATTACAGCCATACCCGGAATTTGGACGTTATAGTATTAGCAAAGACAAATTTTGTTTCTATCGTGTGCATACCCCCCCCCCCCATACATCGCATAAAATTCAACCGTTAGATTTGTCTTTTATGTCTCCTTTAAAGACATATTATTCAAGGGAAATCCAGAATTGGTTAAAAAATAACCCTATTCGAAATATAAGCCCCTTTCAAATCTGCAAATTATTTTGCCCTGCTTATCAGAAATGTACGACAGCTGAGATATCAGCTAATGGGTTTCGCAAAGCCGGAATTTTCCCTTTCAATCGGAACATATTCTCAGAAGCAGATTTTCTTATAGAAAGACAGAGAGAGAGAATTCCACCTCGAAAACTGACCCCAGATAACACTTCTACATCCGATTTAGACTACACCAATAGAACCCCAATTCTACTATCTAATGAAAGTACTCCACCGAAACAACAAACTAATGGCGGTGTTGAAACCGAACGGTTGTCAAACGTTGTAAAAGTTCAAGAGTTTTCGCCTTTGCCATCTTGCAGTTCGGTACCTACTTCAAACAGGGGACGTAAAGCTGGTTCCGCGGCGGTAATAACAAGTACGCCCTATAAAGATGAATTGGAAGCTAGTGTTAAAGAGCGACAACGAAAAGAATCTCTTAAAAATAAAGGAAAGTCGCCAAAACCAAAATCCTTGGGTAAAACTAAAAAGAAGACGATCGGTAAAACTAAGAAGAGAACGAAGAGTCAAAAGGTTGAAGAAGAAAGTGACTCCTCCGACTCCCTACAGGATCTTCCTTATGATGATGAATCAGATATGGACGCAGATAAAAACGGTGACGCAGATGAAAACGGTGACGCAGCGTGTATTTTCTGTACTGGAAATTTTTCAGACGACCAACATGGAGAAGCCTGGGTACAGTGTTCAATTTGCTTCCGATGGGCACACGAAGACTGTGCTGGTAGTGAGAAAACAAACGCTTACGTGTGTGATTTTCGTTTTGAAAAATAGTTTCCCAATTTTGGATAGGGTATCCAATTTTGGAAACCCTTTTTTAAATTTGAAAAAGTGCTCTATTTTACTTTTGTCTAGTTATTATGTTCTTTACGATTAAAATAAATATTTTTGTGAGCGTATCCTGTTTTTACTGAGGTAATAACATATTTTAGGCACAGAAGAATTAATAAAATATGTTTTTCCCCCTCAAAAAAAGTTGAATAAAAAAACTATCCAAAATTAGGCGACATTCCTCTACATGACATCACTATGCAAAAAAAAACTACGCGTACAACACGTTTTAGAAGTATGATATTTCAAAATTATTTGTACAAATAACTATTTAATACTAGGAACTAAAAGTGTTGCATAGCAACATGTACTTTTTGTGTCAGTAAGAGTAACGTCAACTTCAATGACAGATTTTGGTATTAAAAGTAATGGCGGTTGCGGAAAAACAATTTTTGGTGACTTTGTCGCCCTCTATCGTTCGCAATACTAACTTATCGGTATCGCGGCAATAACAAAAAATGTGTAGAATTTTATTTGAAACTTTTTTGTTCAATAACTTTTTCTGTGCGACCAATGGTTCGCGAGAAATAACAAATTTTATTGTTTTCAAGATGGCGGCTGTTTGGCAGGGGGTGGGGTGACGCCTTTTTGGTTTTACACTTGTCTAATGACCCTAAACCACTGGGCAAGAGGAATATCCGCGGCCAATTTTTTTAAGGTAAAACGATAATTTTACTGTACCAATACCTTACCGGCTCCCTTGTGGCACTTTCCTGTTGCTGGGTTCAACAATCCCACTGTCAAGTGACACGTCGTAGTTGCTGTGTCCAATATTGTGGCAGTCTTGTGATACGTTGGAATAACCAGCTTCGTCATATTGTAACTTCGATTGTCTGTCTGACAAATTATTCGAAAATGTGGGTTGAACATCTGTAAGAAGAACGTACGCTAAAATTCGGAACTATAAAAATTTCACCTTCAAAGCTTATTTCCCTGCATTTCTATTATACACGGAAAGAATTGTAAAGTGTGTAATATAATATTTAACTAGGTAGATTTGTTTATTTTCCTGTTCGGAACTGTTCAGAACAGTTTTGCGAGAATGGAACCAGCCAATAATAATTTCAAACGTTGCGTCAAATTTTGAATTGAATTTCCCGCTGTTATACAACGAATGGTATAACTTTTACACGAGTTACATAAAATGTACTATTCTAATTAAGAGATATTGAATATATTCCACAGCTTGCACTCTCGATAAGGCTGCCAATAATAGCAAAAAATAATGTTAGTTTCGTCTTACCTATTAGATTAGTCATATCCACGTGTGACATTTCCAGGTTAGGAACACTAGGAGTTCTAATCATTCCACGAATTTCGTCTACGGGCACTAGTTTTTTAGAACTCGTTTGTTTCAACGCTAATTCCACCATTCTTTTACCTCTGTCGCACATTTTTTGTCCCACTTTTACAAAATTAACAAAAACACAATGAAAAGCACACTTCGTTTACACCGCATCGAACAAAATAATAACCGTAGTATCTAGTGGTCAGTGAAATACGGAGTGGCCCCTTTCGCTGACTTACCTGATATGTTTTCGACTCTTTCGAGTATACAGATAGAATTGCTGGTAAGTATTGTATGTAATTTCAGTCTCTTTCAATATTTTTCAGCAATTATGTTTGCTCCTCGTAGTCTTCTTGTTACTACCCCTTAAACTATTTGTCTGTTGCCCGCCTTGTAAATCCGTTAGGTACATATTATTGTTTACAGTTTCGCCTCTGAGTCTTGGGTTCCTAATTTCTGAATTAGTGTTAAAACCCCCTCTCAACTACCTGTGTGATTCGGCGAGGGATACATTTTTCAGATTTGACTAAAAACGTCACATTTTAGCCCTTGTTTGAGCTTTATTAGCCCCGTCAAAATGAACTGGAGATGCAGCGTCATTAATGTCTATTTGTATGGTTTTGTATGGGGTCACAACCACCGAATTAGTCCATCACAGCTATGAGTGTAGTATGGGGAGGGGTGAATTTACGCGCCCTCACCGGTCAATTAACTCCCACAAGGGGTTAACAAAAGGCGAATTTAAATTAAAATTCGTCGTTTGTTACAGCTGTGTGACGGTTAATTGAAATCTGAAAGTACGTAATCTTCGTTACTGTTTGCACTTCACTATTTTTATGCGTTTTTATTTAGGTGAACACCACCGTCAGATTAAATTCATAGAGCCTGGATAATATTAATAAAATTTACAACCTCGAACTCTTATCTCTTGGCGACTTGCGGTCAGCTCTTGTTATCGGCTTACGTACGATAGCTCGTTTCGCCTTTAAAAATATTATGTCTCTGGAACACTCTCCTCCTATTACAGATTACTATAAACAGCATCTACCGCATGTCGCAGCCTGTGCGATTTGCTTCACCCATATATTGTTTTTGCACAAATTTAGATATTGGAATAGCTAATGAACCGAGCACCAACAGTTTTTGCTTATCAACATGTATGTACAGGTAACTCGAGCAGTGGTGAGTATGGGACATTAGTTGTCATAAAATTTACATACAAGTTCAAATATATTTTCCTGATAAATATAATAGAGTAATAATACAAATCCTTTATTTTGTTTAGCTAGGTTACAGTTCATCAGCCTTAATTCTAACATGAGGTACTATTCTTAAACATGTTTTGGTTTTTTGATGTATCCATAGGGCACTGAATCGTAATTTTCTATTATTCTGCGTTTATTAAAGGTTATTTTAAACGTTTTAAATTCGTCTTTGCTTATTACCGTGTGGTCCGTAGTTCTACGAATGTTTTTATTAAACAGAATTACCTCCTTATCGTCTTTGCCCATATCTTTTGTTAGATCTTCTAAAACACCCATATTAAATTTTTCTAGATTTTTCTGCGATAAGGTAATACCTTTAAATTTACAAATCTCTGAATATTTTTTGGTTTCCGTTGTTATGTGCATATATGTGCCTAAATCATAAGTCGTGCCTCAATCATAATTAGTGCCTCTATGCCTAAACGTAAATGTTATATAACATTATTGTGTGCGTTTGTACCTGCATATTATCCATATTTTTATATTTCAATTTGTACAATAATAAGTACAACAATCATATTTACAGATAATGTAAAACGATCGCTTAATGCAGCGCTTGGAAACATTTCCTAAGATTAATTATCAATTCTAACACATTTCATTGTGAGCCGTTAGTTGCTATCATACTTGGTTGCATTCATGTTTTTCCTAGAACAAAGAACGCGTGATGCTAAATCACACAAAGCATTTCTGAAAACTATTATCAGAATCTATTTAGTCATTTATACTCTTTTGGCTTACTTTTACCTTTTGGGACCAAGTGTAAATGCATTCATCGATTATTTTATTATTGTATTAATCACTAATACTTATTGCACTAACCTATATTTCTAAATATTGTATTAATTTTGTACTAATATTAATTTTAACTTTGAAATGAGTTATTTATCTGTGACGCAGAACGCTAACGTATTTCTTCCTCTTTTAAAATTCCTTGTAAGTTGTTATCAACATAGATTGCTAGGAAACTGTAGAACCGCATGACCGTTTCTTGCGTAGTGAAAACAGATAAGGAATTCATTAAAACCACTTCGCCACGTCTGAAGTGGCAGTTCATCATTAAACTCAGTCTAGTTTAGATTGTTAATTCAATCGATATTATTCTGTTGCTGCTTTCAGCACAACAATTTATTAAATGTATATTCAACCTTGAGTTCTTACAAATTGTACCTCAGCTTGTGTTTAGTGTTGTTATTTGTGTAATAAAAGTTATTCAAAGTTCTACAAGTTTATATTACGAATTTATGGACGAAGTTATTCTACAAGTTTATAATAATCCTTCCGAACCAGCAAGCCGCTCTGCTACATAACAAGGATTAATTTTGGTGTCAGAAGTGGGATTTTTCAAACGACGGAAGACCACCTAATACCAATTCATCTTTACTATTTCTACCTGTGGATTCCCACCTACTACAAGCTTCTCTCTACTTCTGTGGATTCTTCAACGCCGTACCAATTTCTTTCTACGAGGTTCTACAACTCTTAGTGACTACTGCCGACTTCAATCCCGCAAATTTTCTACTGAAGACGACTTCAGACCCGCAACTTTTATTTCTGCTGGAGACGACAGTTCTTGCAACAAACTTCTAAGTCCATGGAGTACATCACTAAATTACTTCTGTGAGTACAATCTTTTTCTATTTATACTTAACGTGCTTAACTCTGAATGTACCCTTCTCTGCAACATTTATTTTCAACCCCTAACATGGCTACCTCAACTAATCATTCTAATAATGCCTCAGACAACGAAGATGACAATATTCAAGATGGACAAAGATCAATTTCCCCAATTCCTGATCAACCGACCTTGTCAATGTCTGAATTATTTAAATTTATGCCCGTCTTTGATGGCAATAGAGACTAATTAGCTTCTTTCATTTCCAAAGTAGGATCTGCTTTTTCCATCGCTATTCCAAATCAGCGAATAATTTTACTAAAATATGTATTAACTCGTATTATTGGAAAAGCAGGAGTTTTATTAACCAACTGTAAATTTGACAATTGGAAACAAGTAAGAGATTTCCTTTTACTAAATTATCAAGATAAAAAGCATAAAACTCAACTTCTTTGTGAATTAACCAATCTTCAACAAAAATCTTCAGAGTCAGTTTCTTCCTTTGTTCAACGAATAGAAACTCTATTAAAAAGAGTGACTGGTTCAATCTCGCAAGATTCACCACCGGATCTGCTAGATGGTCAACTTTATTTAATAAATGAAATTACTGTCTCAAGGTTTATTCATTTCACAAATCCTAAAATTTCTGATAGGTTACGTGGTGCAAAATTATCAACCCTAAATGAAGCCATAACTTTAGCTCTTGCAGAGGAAAGTTCTTTAAAAATGATGAATTCAAGTCAGGGATATATTTCTAACAAATCTAAACCATTTTCTAAATCATTTTGTCCTAAATATTATTGTGCAAATTGCAAAACAAATACGCACAATACGGATAAATGTTATGTTAAATCTACTTCATCTAAAATATATCAACTAGAAACCAAAAATTCTAAAGACATGCGTAATATTAATTCTTATACTAATTTGTCTTGCGCTTATTGTAAACTAAAAGGTCATCATATTCGTGATTGTCGAAAACGAAAGTACAATGAAGCTCAAAAACAGAAATCTAATTATACGCAAGTTCTCGTAAATAGCCCCGCTAATTTAAACGAATGGGATGCCACTGCATAAACCAGGGTAGAGGTAAATCACATTCGCAATCTGGTTTAAAAAAATTTAACATTTATTCAAATTTTAATCATCCTAAGACGGAAATTTTTGATTCTTCTAAACTAGCAATACAGTTAAAAATAACTGAGAATTATAATAAAAAATCTAATTTCTCATTCTTAATTGATACAGGTGCCTCTGTTTCGTTATTAAAATTATCTAAACTAAATTCTTTAACTAAATATATATATTATAACGACCAAATTCATTTACAAGGAATATCACAAACTCATATGCCAACTCTTGGTTCAATTTGATTACCTTTGCAAATATATCAGCATACTTTGCCTACTACATTCTATTTGGTCAACGACTTACTAAACATCCCGTATGATGGATTGTTAGGTAACGATTTTTTAGTACAAAATCAATGTACAATTCAAGACATGAAATTTCTTAAGTTACGAAATGTAGCTATTCCATTTCTACTTCTAATTCTAATTCTAATTCTTTACGAACTTCTCCTAATTTCTATAAAGTACCTAAACGTACAGAAGTTGTAATTCCGTTTCATGTTCTTAATCCTGAAATCAAACAAGGTATTCTACCTCCAATTGATTCCAATTTCTCAGGAATTTATTTTTCTAAAGCTATTGTTAAGGTATTACCTAATCATACCTGCTTAGCTACTATAGCGAATACGACTGATCAAGATTTTAAATATACTATCAGTTCTGTCAAATTATTACCCCTTGATGTAGATCAAATTTTCTCATTTTCTAGTCGCAAAGACGACAATCCAATTTCTACTACATCAAATTTTTCTGTCAAACGACATAAATTATTACAAGATAATCTTCGATTACAACATTTGAATTCTGAAGAAACAGATTCAATTCTTAAATTATGTAATCAGTTTAATGACATATTTCATCTACCTGGTGACGTTTTAACACATACTAATGCGATTTATCATAAAATTAATACAACCTCTGACAATCCTGTTTCTGCAAAAATCTATAGATACCCTGAAATTCATAAACAGGAAATCGATTCTCAAATTTCGCCGATGTTAAAACGGAAAATTATTAAACCACTTTTCTCTCCCTGGAATTCCCCTTTATGGATTGTTCCTAAGAAAGAAGATGCAAGTCATAAAAAGAAACGGCGAATTGTCATTGATTATCGCAAATTAAATGAAATTACCATTGGTGATGCCTATCCTTTACCTAATATCGAGGACATTCTTAATCAATTAGGTCATTCTCAATATTTTACAAGTTTGGACTTAGCTAACGGATTTCATCAAATTCTTATGGATCCTAAGGATACCCCTAAAACTGCTTTTTCTACCTCTACTGGTTTCTGGGAGTATTTACGGATGCCCTTCGGTTTAAAAAACAGCTCTAGCACGTTTCAAAGGTTAATGAATCAGGTATTAACATGTTTACAAGGTAACAAATGCTTTGTTTACTTAGATGATGTTGTTATTTATGCTAGTTCTTTACAAGATCATGAAACAAAACTTTCTGAAATATTTTCTCGATTACGTGAAAATAATTTAAAATTACAACCTGATAAATGCGAATTTCTACATAAAGAGATTGCTTATTTAGGTCATATTCTTTCCCATGATGGAACAATAAAACCTAATCCCGAAAAGATTAAGGCTATTGTAAAATTCCCTCAACCTAAAACCCCTAAACAAGTTAAATCATTTCTTGGTTTGAGTGGTTATTATAGAAAATTTGTATCTGGTTTTTCTCGTATTATCAAACCTTTAACTATTCTTCTACAAAAAGATAATAAATTTATTTGGACTACAGAACAACAATCTTCTTTCGATCAATTGAAACAAATTTTATCAAATGATTTACTTCTCCATTTTCCCGACTTTTCTAAGGAATTTATTTTAACAACAGATGCTAGTAATTACGCAATCGGTTCTGTGTTATCACAAGGTCCTATAAATCAAGACCGACCTATTGCTTTTGCTTCTAGTACCCTCAACAAATCCGAACAAAATTTAAGTACAACGGAGAAAGAATTGTTAGCTATCGTATGGAGTATTAAACATTTTCGTCCTGATTTATATGGTCGCAAATTCAAAATTGTAACAGACCATAGACCTCTAACTTACCTTAAAAATTGTAGAGATCCTAGTTCAAAGCTAGTACGCTGGCGATTGCTTCTAGAAGAATATGAATACGAAATTATTTACAAACCAGGAAAAATTAAT
Organism: Agriotes lineatus; assembly: GCA_940337035.1. Taxonomy (NCBI): domain Eukaryota; kingdom Metazoa; phylum Arthropoda; class Insecta; order Coleoptera; family Elateridae; genus Agriotes; species Agriotes lineatus. The sequence continues at coordinate 52,827 of CALNHX010006518.1, read as the reverse complement.
TCTAATGCTGATGCTTTATCACGTATTGATCAGATTTTACCAATTTCTACTGATTCTATCACTTTTTCTGACTTTCTTAAAGCTCGCAATTTAGACGGACTACCCCAAACTTATATAGACATGCAATCATCATGCATATCTACTTCGTCTAACCTAAAATTATTATTTCATTCTTTAGATAATGAAGAATCATTATTAACTACTACCCTCTTGAATGAACAAAATTTAAAACCTTCTTCTCATGCTAATCTTTATGAATGTGAAAGAATTTCCGATTCTTATTTACTAACTTATCATAAGAATAATTTTTTTGACAATTTCTCTTATCAAGATCTCTTTCAATGCATATATACCGTGAGTAGATATTGCAAACAAAATAGAATTTTTAAGCTTGATATTCTACACCCTTCTGATGATTATTAGATCATCAAAACCCCTTATTTACTTGATATTTTAAGATTTCTTATGCCAATTTTTTGTAAAGTGTCTGTATATACAAATATAATTACAGATATCACTTCTGAACAAGTTCCTGAAATTCTGAAAAATAATCATGATTCACCTTTAGCTGGACACCCCGGTTTTCATAGAACTTATTCTCGAATTAAATCGAAATACCGATGGTCCAATATGTATTCCGATATTCGAAATTATGTATCAAAATGCGAATCTTGCCAAAAATCTAAAATTAATAGGAAACCTACTAAATTACCTCTTATCATCACAACAACTAGTGACAAACCTTTTGAACGAATTTCACTAGATATTGTAGATCCTCTTCCTTCTACTGAAGATGGAAACAAATTTATTCTTACTATGCAAGATGACTTAACTAAATTTCTTTACGCTGTTCCATTACCAAGACATGATGCTGAAACCATCGCTGTTGAATTTATCAAATTTATTAGTTTTTATGGAACAGCCTCTTCTATTTTAACTGATCAAGGTTCTGAATTTATGTCTCAATTATTTTCAAAATTAAACAAACTCCTTAAAATTAATAAAAAGCATACTTCTGCTTATCATCCACAAACTAATGGATCCCTTGAAAGAAGTCATGCCGTTCTTAAAGAATATCTAAGACATTATGTCCAATCGGATCATTCTACCTGGTATATTTATCTTCCAACCGCTATTCTATCTTATAATTCTAATCAACATTCTTCTACTTTATTCACACCTTATGAACTCTTATTTGGTTACAAAATGATGTTACCTTATGACTTACTTTCTTCTAATTCTGCTAAACCTACTTATAATTCATATCTTGACAATTTAAAATTGCATCTCAAGAATTCTCATCGTTTAGCGAAAGAACGTTTACTTTCTAGTAAGGCCAAATCTAAAGAATATTACGATACTAAACTAGTTATATCCCTACCCTTATTATTATTGCATCACCCTTATTATTAATTTATGTTAATCAATGCTTGTATTATGTAATCTAATATTAGTCAATACCTGATATTCCTATTTTTTAAGTTACCTTAACCTTTATATTTTTGTCTCATAAATAACTAACTTTATTGGACATTTTGGCGTTGTTACACTACTCCTTGGATGATGCAACATACACGTGCGTGTGTTGGACTTTTTGATATCACCAAACGGGTTATCAAACCACGCACATCCGCTTAGGATGTTATTCACATATGCTTATCTGGCCTGTGTGAGAATCATGTGTTTGTCACTCCTTGTTTTTCCAAAGGCGTTGTTCCATAAATACCACTACCACAAACTGATTGTAGAAGGGTATATAAAGTGACAAAACTGATAATTACACAAGTCATTCCTGATCAGTCTTGTGAGGAGGTTGCGCTGTCAGTAACACTCCCTATTTTATTTGTAATTTTATTGAAACTTAAAGTACCTTCATTCATTTAACTTGTAACTTAAACTTAAATAAAAAACAAGTGAAAGTGTCCTTAAAGTTATTTATTGAATCTTCGTTGAAACCTATCAAATAAATCTTGTGAGGCCTTCGAGTCTTCTATTCGGACCACGAACTTTACTGGCGCAGTCGGTAGGAACCCTATACCATCCTAACATCGGGGTACAGGGACCATCCAAGGTATTCAACAAGAACCAACTGGAAGAAGAGTATCAACGGGAAGAAAAGGATCAACTGGAAGAAGAGGCTGTTCTATCAATCCGAAGATGATGATGAACATTTTTGTGTGAGTAATCTGACACAGTTATTTATTCCTCTTTTACTTCCTGGAGTATTTCCAAATAATCTTATATTTTGTCGATCCTTATAATTTTCTCATTATTATATTTTCGATCCTTATCATATATTTTCCAATTATTTTAAAATGGCTGATCATGACTTCACGCAACATTTAAAATTAATCCCAGATTACGATGGGGATCTAAAAACATTGAATGACTTCTTAGAAGCGTGCGATTTAATTATTGAAAGGTACTATGATTTGGGAGATGAGGATGAAGAACCTGATGAATTCAGGAACAAATTACTAATTATTAATATTAAAAATTACCTTAAAGGCAGAGCAAAAGTTTTAATCGCAACAAGGCAGGTACAAGATTGGCCTACCATTAGACGTATGTTGCTAACACAATTCGGCGAACAGCGTGATACCGAAAGCTTAGCTAGGGATTTACATCAATTAGTTCAAAAGTATGAAGAAACTCCGCGAGAATTTGGACAAAGAGTTTTGAATACACTAGCATTAATTACACAGAGTATAGAAAGGATGGGCGGTGACCAAATAACCGTTGCATCACAAATAGGATCTTACACTAGGCAATCCTTAAAAGTATTTTTGGCCGTTCCAGAAATCCAGATAGCATAGGACAAGCGTTAGGTTACATTGTTGACGAGGAAAATATCACATATATGAGGCAAACATTAAACCAAAACATTTCTAAAGCTAATACCCAATATAATCCTCAACATTTTCAACCCAAGAAATCCGAATTCCAAAAACCAAAATCAAATGGAAAATTTTGTAAATATTGCAAGAAGACGGGACATCTTATAGACTCGTGTTATTCACTAAAACAAAAGAATTCATTTAATCCATCTTATAATTCACCAACTTCCTTCAACCCAAATAATAATGTTAATCAAGGGTCATTTTCGGGAAGGAATGAAAATTTTGATAGAGGACCAAGACCCAGTAATATGTCAGGATTTTCCCCAAGGAATACATTTTCACCCAGAAATTCATATTCACCTAGAAATTCTCCTAGAAATGTTCAAAATGCAAACCAAAGACCAGTCAATCATTTAAACTCCCAACCGAGGGATACCGACGGACCCTCGTACGAATCCAATTCAGTCCGAAGAGATTGCAGGGTCATCGAGTTTTATCCGTTAGACAAAATTGACCATGGATATTTACCGTATTTGTATTTTCCAAAATCGAAACTAAAATTTTTAATAGACACTGGTAGTGCAATTTCAATCATTCGCCCTAGTGCTATTCCAAAATCATACGAACATTTAATTAAAGACCATCCCGTAAAAATTAAATCAATAGGTGGACAACAAACGTTTGAAAAAGCGATTGAATTAATTTTACCAGATTTTTCAAACGATAAACACTTGTTCTCATTAGCAGCTTTTAGCGATTTCTTTGATGGAATAATAGGAATGGATATTCTTGAAAAACTTGGTGCCGTAATTTCTCTAGACGATTATAATTTATATACTGATTATGGTCAATATAAAATGTCAAAATTATATAATGAACCTATACCACTAAATCAAAAAGAAAAAACTCGAAATTGTAATTGCAATATAATTCCTAAATAAATTGAAGATTTTTCAGATTTTTCTGATATTTCTGAAGAACAATCTGAAATTAGTAATGATAACGAATTTGATTTTCACTATACGATAATGCCTCGCACAGAGACAATTATCGAAATTCCAGTAAATACTGTTAAAAAGGAAGTAATCATTCCAGGGAAAATATTTGAAAATCAACTAAGAATTCCAAACGCATTAGTTTCGGTAGACGATTATGGTATTGCAAAAACAACAATTCTAAATCCAACAAATGAAACATTGTATTTAAATATTCAGGAATCTTTTGAGTCAGAACCGTGTTATATTAACGAAGAAATGTTTCTAGAATATTTTAATGACGGAAGTGTATTAAAGGCCATTAAAGATAATCCAGAATCTATAACACCCACTAAAAGTTCTCGTAAGGCGGCTGGTTTCGATTTATACAGTATTGAAAATTGCATAGTCCTTCCAAATAATAAAGAAGTAATAGACACTGGCATTAAAATTGAATTACTCTTAAATTCTTATGGAAGAATTTCCCCTAGATCAGGATTAACAATCAATAAATTTATCGATGTAGGAGAGGAAATGTTAAAGTTGTGTTATTTAACTTTTCTAATAACCGAATTCAAACTTATAAAGGTGACAGAATTGCACAATTAATCTGTGAAAAAATTCACTATCCAAAAATTCTAGAAGTAAATGAACTATCATATACGCAAAGAAATGAAAAAGGGTTTGGATCCAGTGACGTTAATGCAATGTATAACTATTCAGGAAACACAACTAGTCATTTAAAAGGAGTACAAAATTTAATACGCACCGAACTAGGGATGGGCGCGTGACGTGAAAAGAGTCGTGTCACGTCGTGTCACGGCGTGTCACGTCGTGAACGTGACTAATATTTGAAAATCGTGACGTGAACGTGAGTGAACGTGAGTGAAAATTTCCAAGGCGTGATTCACGTTTCACGTTAATTTCACGTTAAATATTTAGTAACGAATAAAAAACTGCAGGGTGCAGCAACTTTTAAATTCATTAAATCACAAATTGTGCCAAACAAGTTACATTATGTGGCTTTATTTTTGGACCCTAATTATAAATCCTTAAAGTTCATACCTTCACATAAAAGAGAAGATTATAATGCAAATAAAACTATAGATGATAATGATGAAATACATAGCAAACGACTCAAAACTGGTACATCAGCATCAGATTCTTATCTTTATACACTTAGATATAGCTCTGACGATGACACATGTAATTAGGATGATGTCGAAACAAAACTAAATTAGTATGTTAAATTAAAATTCGGTTGACATTTTAGGATTTTGGAAAAACAGTGTAAATACGCCACTGTTAAAAAAACTTGAGAAATTTTAAACATACCGGCAAGTTCCGCTACAAGCCAAAGAGTATTTTCTACAGCTGGGCGAATGTTAGAAGAGCTCAGAATACGACGTAACGCTGAAAATGTTGATTACATATTACTCAGGTGCAAAACATATTTTTAGTTCTCTTTAGAGTTTTTTTATTGGTTTTAAATTTGAACATTCTATTCTATCTGAATTTAAATTTTGATACAAAAGCTGCGTGTCACGTCGTGAGTGGCGTGTCACGCCGTGAACGTGAGTGAACGTGAACGTGAACGTGCGTGAACGTGACTCTTTAAAGCAAGCGTGAAACGTGCGTGAACGTGACTGTTTAAAGCAAGCGTGAAACGTGCGTGACGTGAGCGAAAATTCACTCACGCGCCCATCTCTACACCGAACACATGAACCCTGAAGAAAAGAATGAAATACTAGATTTGTGTAAACAGTACCACGAAATATCTTATTTGCCATCAGATACGTTATCCTTTACCAATCAAATTAAACATCAAATTAATATAACTGATCAAAAACCAATTTTTACTAAATCATATAGATATCCTTACTTTCATCAACAGGAAGTTCAAAAACAAATCAGTTCCATGTTACACCAAGGAATTATCCAACACTCGTATTCCCCTTGGAGTTCCTCAGTATGGGTAGTTCCAAAGAAAGTAGATTCGAGTGGAAAACAAAAGTGGCGAGTGGTAATTGATTACAGAAAATTGAACGAGGTTACAGTAGATGACAAATATCCTTTACCAAACATAAATGATCGTTTGAATAAATTAGGAAATTCTAACTATTTCACAACGTTAGATTTAGCAAATGGTTTTCACCAAATTGAAATGGACCTAGAGGATATTCCCAAGACAGCATTCAGTGTCGAGTCAGGGCATTAAGAATTTAATAGAATGCCATTTGGCTTAAAAAATGCTGCATCAACATTTCAAAGAGTGATGGACAATATATTACGAGGTATCCAGAACGAAAAATGTCTGGTTTATTTAGATGACATTATAATTTTTTCAACTAGCTTAGAAGAACACATTCAGCGATTGAAAATTATTTTTGAAAGACTTAAAAATACCAATTTAAAATTACAGCCGGATAAATGCGAATTTTTACGAAAAGAAGTAGGTTATCTAGGACACGTAATTTCTAAAGAAGGAGTTTTGCCTAACAAAGAAAAAAACATTGCAGTAAGAAATTTTCCATTACCTAAAACACCGCGCGATATAAAATCATTTTTAGGCTTAGTAGGTTATTATCGAAGATTCATACCTAACTTTGCACATATAGCAAAACCGTTAACCAATTTATTACAAAAGAATAAGAAATGGACATTCACAATTGAATGCGATGAAGCGTTTAATAAATTAAAAGAGATCATAACATCCGCACCAACTTTGCAATATCCTGATTTTGAGAAACCATTTATATTAACCACTGATGCTTCAAATGTAGCATTAGGAGCTATACTTTCATGAGGTCAAATTGGAGAAGATTTGCCAATAGCTTTTGCTTCAAGGACCTTAAACAAGTCAGAAAACAGTTATTCAACAATAGAAAAAGAACTACTAGCTATTGTTTGGGCTTGTAAACATTTTCGACCTTATTTATTTGGTAGAAAATATTGTATTTATACTGATCATAAACCGCTAACGTATTTGTTTCCTGTAAAAGGAGATAATTCTAGATTAATGAGATGGCGATTAAAATTGATGGAATACGATTTTGAAATTAAATACAAAAAAGGGAAATTCAATACTAATGCTGACGCGTTATCAAGAGCAACTGATCTTGAATCAATAGGAAAATTACCAAATTGCAATGCTATTAAACGTAGTGAAGCTAAGGAAACTTTGAGTCCTGAGGAAGAATTATATAAAATTGTTTTGAAAACTTGTACTTATGATATCGTCAAAATTCCCACCATTCCTGACCATATTGATTTTAAACCCCACAAAAGTATACTATTATTAGTAAGTCAAAATAGAAAATTTAAAGTGGATAAACAAAACCAATTACTAAACCATTTAGAAATAAATTTATCAACAACTGCAAACTATTTGTTAGAGAGGAATCATAATGGAATTGATTACATAATTTGTGTTTTAGATGACATATCAAATTTAAGAGAATTAACTAAATTACTTTATAACAATAAGGAAAAATTCATCAACCCACATTATTACGTTCAGGAAGAAAAAGAACTTAATAAACTTCCAATTCTATTGGAAAAATTATTGGAAGATTATCCACATTTCACTCTTTGTAAAAATGAAATACGATACATATTAGAAGATGATAAAGAGGACATAAACGAAGTAATAAAAAATTACCATGAAACAAAAACAAATTATCATAAAGGAATTAATGAAACGTATAATAGAATTAGAAAAATGTATTATTGGTCTAAAATGCGTGAACACATCACAGCATTCATAAATTTATGTAAATTATGCCAAACCATGAAAACTAATAGGCAAAATTTAGAAACACCTCTAGTAATAACTGAAACGTACTCAAAACCTTTCCAAAGAATTAATATAGACACATTCGAATTTAACAAAGTAAAGATATTAACTATAATTGATGAATTTTCTAAATTTTCACAAGCTTACCCTTTGGAAATTTTAACAGCAAAAGAAATCCATCATCATTTACTAGCTTACTTTAGACACTATGGAATACCAAAGGATATACACTCTGATCTTGGTACAGAATTTGACAATAATTTAATAAATGACCTTTGTAAACTTTACAAAATCCAATTTACGAAAAGTTCTTCTAACCATCCTAGATCAAATGGTACAGTTGAAAGATTTCATGCAACCATAGCAGATACTTTACGAATCCATAAAGAGCAATTCCCTTCTGATGATATACATATCGCTTTACTTATCGCTATAAATAATTTTAATACTTCCACTTCTAAATCATCTGGTTATACACCATTCGAATTAATATTTGGATTCACTAGTCTAAATACAACTGATAATTATGAATATCAGTCAAAAATGTATAATGAATACACTTTGCAGTTAAAAAACAAATTAGATTTTCTTTACGGAAAAGTTGAAAAAATTTAAATAAAAATAACAAAGTTTCAAAAGAACGTTTTGATGGTTCATCCAAACCAAGAGAATTTACAAAACACCAATATGTTTACCTGTTAAATGATAAAATTAAATCAAAAACGGAACCAAGGTTTACAGGACCATTTCAGATTTTAGATATTTTACCCAATAATACTTGTTTGATTCAACTTGCACAAAACCAAATTAAAGTACATTATAATCGATTAAAATCCGCTATTGTGACAGGCTAGTTGCCTTAACTTCATTTCATGCATCTGATTGATATACCTTTTTGTCCTTACAAAACAATCCAGGATTGTACATTGAAAAGGAAGCAGTTGTCTTAAGACAAACTACCACATGGAAAGTATTAATCCATTACGATTCCGAATTTATAGAAAATCAATTGAAACACAATGAAATTGTATTAAATCATTTAAATAGAAGTTTGGGATTAAAAGACAACAGATCTAAAAATGCCTCTAGCAAATATGTTGGGTCATCCTATCAACAGACCTAAGTTGCTTTATGTTACAAGAAAATTCAAGAAGCTAAGCAAGATTTGGATAAAATAATAACTTTAACGCCCTATCAAGAAACAAGAAAGAAACGTGGAGCCATTGATGGATTAGGAACATTCTTCAAATGGATCACGGGAAACCTAGATACATCTGAAGGACAGTATTTTTCGGAAGCTATAAACAACCTACAAAATGATGAACAAGAACTACATAATTTATTAGAGCAACAAATTTCTGTCGTGACGTCAACAGTCGAAACTTTCAATAAGACACTACAACAACTTTATGTAAATGAGGACCGGTTAACAAACACTTTAAGAGCTATTTATGAAGTAGTCGTTACCCAAGGAGAAGAAGAAGAACAAACAAATGCTCATGTACAAATATACGGCATACTCGAAGATATTATCCAATCGGTAGACATCCTACAAAGGTTAATCACAAGAATACAAACAGCGATAGTATTTGCCAAAACTAAAACATTAGATCCTAGCATTATTAATCCAGAAAAACTATTGGAAGAATTGACAAGAATTGCAGCTCACTCTACGAAAGCCTTATTACCAGTAGTACCTACTAAACAAAACTTACCAGCATACACTTCATTAATTAGAATATCAGCTTTCCAAGTTCAAAATAAAATCCTATTTGTATTAAGCATACCATTGATAGATCCAAAACCATTTACTATCTATCATTTTTATTCCTTACCAACTCCTACTTCTGAACCTGATATTTTCTCTGCTATAATTCCTGCATCTAATATCATGGCTGTGTCAGATGATAATACACATATGTTCTACCCTATAAATTGTGTCACAATCAAGGAAAAACTATTGATGTGTTAATCTCCAAATTTACAGACAATTACTGATATTACCCAGTGTGAAATTCAACAGTTACTCCATACCGGATGTTATGGCAATTGTCAACCTCATTTATTGAAGACAATGGAACTAAAACTACAAAGATTAAAACCAGGAAAATGGTTATTATTCGTACCAAAAGAAGTTAACATTATTGAAAAGTGTCCAAACAAACCAACTCAATATTCGCAAAAGCAAGTGAGTGGTATCGTAACAATGGAAAAGGGATGTGAACTCTACGTTGGAGTATTTCAATTATTACCTGAAACAATAGACAATTCTACTTTAGATCAAGTTATTACTTTACCTCAGTTAAATTTTGATTGTTGTAATGAACATTTTGCGGAACATCTAGGAAAGATAGAACCACTGAAATTAAATAATTTATCGTTAGATAATCTAAAGGATGCTACAGAACATCTTAACGAAATTAAAGACACTTTGCACAATATGAAGAAACCTTTCGTACAAAGACATATATCATGGCTTTCATACTTAGTGTTAACTGTAGTTGTTTTACTAAAATGTTGTTGCTGTTGCAGAAGGTGTTGGCCAAAGAGAAAGTGTGGTGATGATGACTTTCCAAAATGTATTAAAATAAATAACTTTTTGTCAACATGTGTAAAGAAACTATCCAAGCGTCCTTCAATCCATATCGAGATGGATACTAGACAACCCATCCAGGAAGCAGAAAAATTCCCATCAGAAGAACAACCCAAGACGACACGTAGACTACATCCAAGGACCTTTTGAGCTACAGTTCATCTGGACAGAATCCCGCTGAACTTCCGTTTTCATGGGGAGGTGTTATATCCGTACCCTTATTATTATTGCATCACCCTTATTATTAATTTATGTTAATCAATGCTTGTATTATGTAATCTAATATTAGTCAATACCTGATATTCCTATTTTTTAAGTTACCCTAACCTTTATATTTTTGTCTCATAAATAACTCACTTTATTGGACATTTTGGCGTTGTTACGCCACTCCTTGGATGATGCAACATACACGTGCGTGTGTTGGACTTTTTGATATCACCAAACGGGTTATCAAACCACGCACATCTGCTTATAGCCCAGACATATTAGATTAAAGTTTACCAAAACATAGAAATAAATAATGTTAATCTAAAAATCGGTAGGAATATTTTATATTGGTGTGCTGAACAACATACCAAAAGTCCTAAAGCGAAATATGCCGGCTTCATGTAATTTTTGACAAAAGAAAATTAAAAAAAGTTTTTTCCTTAATAATAACGCATATAATTTGCCATTGACCTCTATGGATGTAATGGTAATTACCAACTGAGTTCATATTTTTTTAATTGAAATATATTATGGTCTTTGACAAATTCTGCTTACCGCAGAATGATCGAAGGGCGTAACAACGTGGCTAAACTATAAATCAGTGCGTGTCTACAGCAGACTGCACTTGCATTACTGCTCTCGTGCTCTCTTTTCGTGGATGTCTTAAAATTTGTAGTTCCGTTGAACTGACTGGTATTACTAGAACTTCAACAAAACAACACGTTGAACTTAGAGATTCAAGAAGATCAGTGGATGCAAAATATTTGAACCTTTTTATAAATTGGCTGTCGACCCGCTCTCCTAGGCAGGAATGTAGTTCCTTACGGTCTTTATCATCTGGGTTTGTTGGAGATCAAACTATTAATTGTCATAATGCAATGGAATTAGGCAACCATGCGATGAAGGCAGTCCTCGGTTGCAGTTCTCCGACATGAAGCTATCAAGAAAAAAATGAACTGTTGCAGATGGTATCCTGTGGGTGTAAATCTGAATACGGGGCTCGGTGTTCCTGTAGAACTGCAGGCCTTGCTTGCTCAATAATGTGCACAAATTGCAGGGGTCGAAGCTGCAGTTACGATACTCCAGTAAATGAAGTTGAAGTCGACGATGATCAAGACGAAATATAAGTAAGCAACCATATTATACTTAAAACGAAAGAAAGGAAAACAAGATTTAATTTGTTCTAGGTTCCGGTTCTACTCATTTTGTCGACACTAAGTTTTCGAGTTTTATTCTAAAATAAAAATATATTGTATGTAACATTTTTTTAAATTTTGCTTTTACCTTTTTTGACCTTTTTCCAAACACTAAATAAGCTTCTGGTGGAACAAAGATCCATATATATAATAGGCTTGTCTGGGACGCTGTTTTGTGTGCCCGGGACGCTGTTTCAGCAGCCAAACCGTAAGAGATAGAGAAAAAAGTTATGAAAGTTATTTGTTTGGAATGGTCATGTCAGGACAGAAACCGAATTTCAATCACGTGACAATTCCGGTTTTCGAGAAATCACGTGATTTTTCGAAAACGCGTTCTATTTGAAAAACGGTCTTTTTTGTTTTATTAAATGAGACATTTGTCTCACTGGTTGCTAGTTATTATTATTATTGTATACATGTATGATATAAAATACATGAATAGTGAGATATATATACCTATTAAGTTATATATTGATGGCAAAACACGATATGTATAATAATATCCTGTATAAACCCGAAATACCCGCCTATGCCTTTTTTCATCATGAAGCCGGCATAGGACCGCTTATGACTTTTGGTATGTTGTTCAGTACACTAAATAGAATATTTCTACCAATTTTCAGACTTACATAATTTTTTTCAAGGTCAAACCCTAATATGTCTGGGCTATTAGGATGTTATTCACATATGCTTATCTGGCCTGTGTGGGAATCATGTGTTTGTCACTCTTTGTTTTTCCAAAGGCGTTGTTCAAGAAATACCACTACCACAAACTGATTGTAGAAGGGTATATAAAGTGACAAAACTGATAATTACACAAGTCATTCCTGATCAGTCTTGTGAGGAGGTTACGCTGTCAGTAACACTCCCTATTTTATTTGTAATTTTATTGAAACTTAAAGTACCTTCATTCATTTAAACTTGTAACTTAAACTTAAATAAAAAACAAGTGAAAATGTTTTTAAAGTTATTTATTGAATCTTCGTTGAAACCTATCAAATAAATCTTATGAGGCCTTCGAGTCTTCTATTCGGACCACGAACTTCACTAACTCCAAAACCCTTGTTTCTTACCTGGAGATCTAGTACTTCTTCGTAACGAAGCTTCTCGATTAAACGAAAGTAAAAAGTTACAAACAACTTATCAAGGTCCTTATGAAATCGAATCTATAACTGATTCTAATGCTGCTATAAGATTGGGTAACAAAATTTCTCAAGTTCATATCAATCGATTAAAATCTTTTAGAGATTAATACACATTGATGGCAAACATTCAATATAACATCGATTTTCGGTTCAATATTTACGATATCATTAAATTTTTCTGTCGTTCACATAACGATTTTACTTCTTGTGCCTTTCCTACAAGTTTGTTTCTAATGTATGACATTATGAATGTATTTACATAAGCTTTTAATCATTCTAAAAATTTTATTGTCCTTGATACATACTTGATATCTTCTTACATATTAATCATTCTATCCCCTTGCCATGGTTACAACATCGATCCAATTACCAATGGTTCCGGATTAGTCTACATCCCTCAAGGTACTTCTAGTATTTCAGATACAACCTGCGATTTACTTATTAACCTCGATTTATCCGCTTTAGATAGTGAATTTCATAATTTTCTTCGTTAGAATCTCAGCTACGTACCCTATGTACATTTTCTTCAGATAATCCTATTAAAAAACCATGTGAATACGCTTTAAATCAATATTTACATAAACAACCTCTTATTCAACGTCGTTATTCTACTCTTGCCGATTTAGTTCAACACGACAAGAAACATACAAAACGATCCTTAGATTTCCTTGGTACTGCCTGGAAATGGATTTCTGGTACGCCTGATGCTTCTGATGCAACTTATTATAATGATGCTATTAAAGGTTTACAAGATGACCAAGATAAAATTGAAGTATTATTAAAAGAACAAACTCATGTCGTTAAAAATACTCTAACTTTATATAACGAATCTGTTGTCTTTGAAAAATTTAACTGAAAAATTTAATAAAAATATTGATCAATTTGAAATTCTTGCTAAAAGACAAAAAACTACTCAAGGTGATTTACTCAATGCCGTTCAATTAATTGACCTCGTAAATCAACTTTCCTTTAGAATGGAATCCCTTGATAACCAAATTGATATGGTATTAAATAGTATCTTATTTGCCAAACAAAATATTTTATCTCCTATAGTTATCGACCCTAAAGAACTTATGATCGAATTAACTAAAGTTTCAAGTTTTCTTCCAGTCTCTCGAAAGTTCCCAGTGACGTTAACAACGCGCTATGCACATTTATTTTTAGATCTTTCGACCCTTAATGTTCTATACCATGCACCCAATTTAATTTTTATATTGCATATTCCCCTTATAGACTCATTTATTTACAATTTCTATTCAATTTATTCATTACCCATTCCTAATCCAAATGATTTTAATGAACATCAAATGATTGTTCCCTCTCACAAGTTTCTTCTTATCACACCAGATAAGCAGCGTTATGTATTAATGGATAATGATTCTCATTGCAAGTCTATAACTTCTACACATTTTGTATGTAAAACACAAGAATTACGTACAAAATCTTCTGATGACGTCTGTAAAGTAACTTTATTTAAACATACTTATACCAAGCTACCTTCAAGTTGCCACAAGATCTCTCTACAAGGTCCATTATTTCTATGGAATTATATCAAACCTAACCAATGGCTGATCACCACCACTTCTGAAGCACTTGTGACGAGAAGACGAAAAATATACTTGTGCCTACTACTTTTCTGTTATACTTACAGCTAACATGCTACGCTTATATTGGTTCCCTGTTTCTACACAGTGAGTCAACATCTGAATCCAATGTTACCATCTATCTACCAGAAACACCTATCTTCTTGGATTGCTGTGACCAATCATCACATGAAAAAGAAGACATTCCTGTTCTACATTTTCAACATCTGGATCCAGTACCAATGCACATAAGTGACATTCAACTTGCACAACATCAACTTCAGCATGTATCTGAAGAACTCGACATTTTTCGTTTACAAAAGCATGTATACCGAAATTTACCTTGGTATTCATTTCTATCAGTTATTGTTTTAATACTTATTTCTCTGTGTTTATGCCATTACTGCTGTAAATGTAATCCTATTTTATTTTGTTACAAACGTTTCTGCAACTCGAAGCCGGACAGCCATTTGCCCTGCATTCGAATCTTCAATAATTGCTCTGGACGAGACACCGATTTTTATCGACCACCTTCTGTCTCTCGTTTTCTGCAATCTATCCATTCGAGCACCGACCAGGAACCTGAGCAATTCATGATGACTTCCTTGTCAACTGACATTGCTCCACGTCGCTCTAAACGACTATCCAAGAATACCTCTTCCTGGCCAGCAGCCTGATGTTCTTTCTACAAGACATCACACCATTGTAGCTCAAGTCAACGACCGACATAGCGTATATGTCAATTCTGTCGTCCTTTAGTTGATGCAATGGACTTCGCAGTCTCTTAACGCTATTTTGGTACGTAACACAATGCCATAATTGATGCAATGGACTTCGCACTCCAAATGAATTCGGTTGAACATTTTTATGTTCATCAACAATGGACCTGCTGCTGCTGCTGCTGCTGCTGCAACATCCTCAATCAAGCTTTTTACTCCTTGCTTGAGTCTTCATCGGGGAGGTGTTATGTGCATATATGTGCCTAAATCATAATTAGTGCCTCAATCATAATTAGTGCCTCTATGCCTAAACGTAAATGTTATATAACATTATTGTGTGCGTTTGTATCTGCATATTATCCATATTTTTATATTTCAATTTGTACAATAATAAGTACAATACTCATATTTACAGATAATGTAAAACGATCGCTTAATGCAGCGCTTGGAAACATTTCCTAAGATTAATTACCAATTCTAACACATTTCATTGTGAGCCGTTAGTTGCTATCATACTTGATTGCATTCATGTTTTTCCTAAAACAAAGAACGCGTGATGCTGAATCACACAAAGCATTTCTGAAAACTATTATCAGAATCTATTTAGTCATTCATATTCTTTTGGCTTACTTTTACCTTTTGGGACCAAGTGTAAATGCATTCATCGATTATTTTATTATTGTCTTAATCACTAATACTTATTGCACTAACCTATATTTCTAAATATTGTATTAATTTTGTACTAATATTAATTTTAACTTTGAAATGAGTTATTTATCTGTGACGCAGAACGCTAACGTATTTCTTCCTCTTTTAAAATTCCTTGTAAGTTGTTATCAACATAGATTGCTAGGAAACTGCAGAACCGCATGACCGTTTCTTGCGTAGTCAAAACAGATAAAGAATTCATTAAAACCACTTCGCCACGTCTGAAGTGGCAGTTCATCATTAAACTCAGTCTAGATTAGATTGTAAATTCAATCGATATTATTCTGTTGCTGCTTTCAGCACAACAATTTATTAAATGTATATTCAACCTTAAGTTCTTACAAATTGTACCTCAGCTTGTGTTTACTGTTGTTATTTGTGTAATAAAAGTTATTCAAAGTTCTAAAAGTTTATATTACGAATTTATGGACGAATTTATTCTACAAGTTTATAATAATCCTTCCGAACCAGCAAGCCGCTCTGCTACATAACATTATGTGCCTATACTAGTGCCTCTGTGCCTATATTATTAGTGCCTCTGCGCCTATATTATTTTATTATTATTCTGTGATTTTATGTACACCTTTACATTTTATGTATACCTTTTGCAATTTTCAACACATTTATATTAGAAATAATCTAATCAATCGCTTAATGCAGTGTTTGAGGGCTTGGAATATTTGCTAATATTCCTTAATAATTCTCAAAATACATTTACGCGACGGAAGATTTCTAATATGCGTTCTTAATTCGTGACCGCTAGTTCTTATCAAATTTCGAGAACTTATTTTCATATATAAATTCTTGGAATTCAAGCGCGTGCTGCTGGATCATACGAAACAGTTCTACGAACTGATTATTATCAAAACATATTCATCCAATTATACTTTCTTGACTTCTTTTACCTTTTGTACAAGGGCAACTGCATTTATCGATTATATTACTAACCTATAATTATTGTACTATTTTAATTGTTACATTATAAATCTATTTTCAATATTATGTACAATTTAAAATTAATTCTGTTGGCGCGTTTCACAAGAAACGATAACGTATTTTTCAAAACGTAGATGATATTCTTTTATTTCTACGAAATAATTGTCGCATGATATTTCATACGCAAATTGGAACAGATATAAGAGATTCGTTTAAAAACCACTTTGTTGCACTTCAGTGTCAGTTGATTATACATCCTTCTCACAACTCAAGGTGTGTTGCCTTTAGCAAAACCGTTTAATGTATATTCGAAATAAGTACTTCTATAAATTGTGCTGCAGAATGTCTTAGTGTATTAAAGTGAAAAATCATATTTATTCAAAGTTATTCTAAAGGGTGTTTTATTTTAGAGGGATACAACTTTAATTTGAAATAAAACACAGAAAGATGTTTTTAATATCCATGAAATTGGCTTAATCTGAAATATAATTTTATGACAATTATGTTTGAATATGATTTCGGACATGTGACGGCCGCGGCTGGCGTGTACATGACGTAATCTGTAGGTCCAATTTTCACACACTCTTCGCAGTAAATCAGGCTGTATTTCGGCAATAACGCCTCGAATGTTGGCTCCCAAGTGCTCAATCGTTTCCGGTTTATCGACGTAGACATGCGACTTTACATATCCTCAAAGAAAATAATCTAATGGCGTCAAATCGCACGAAAGAGGTGGCCAGTTAAAAATCCATTTCGTGGATCTGTTAACTGGCCACCTCGTTTGTGCGATTTGACGCCATTAGATTATTTTCTTGGAGGATATGTAAAGTCGCATGTCTATGCCGATAAACCGGAAACAATTGAGCACTTGAAAGCCAAAATTCGACGCGTTATTGCTGAAATGAAATACAGCCTAATTTACTGCGAAAAGAGTGTGGGAAAATTGGACCTTTAGATTACGTCATGTATACGCCAATCGCAGCGGTCACATGCCCGAAATCATATTCAAACATAACTGTCATAAAATTATCTTTCAAATAAAGCCAATTTCATGGATATTAAAAACATCTTTCTGTGTTTTATTCAATTTAAAGTTGTATCCCTCTAAAAAACCACCCTTTACAAGTTTCTCTGTACAAGTTTATGAAAAATCCTTTCGTAACCAACGTGCCGCTCCGCTACATAACTCCGTAAACCTGTTTTTTTTTCTATTTTAGTCAAGTCCAGTTGTATACCCTCGATTCGAAAATAATCGTCTATGTATAGTTGTTTCTGTTCCTCGGTTGAACAGCCTGGATGCCACCCTCACTTGTTTAATTTTCAGAAATGTATCTATAAATTCTGTAAAAAGGCCTTTTCGCACCGTATATTTCCATATTTCTTGGATTTTTAAGATGCGATATTATCTGTTGAGAGCCATGGGCGTAACCAGGGAGGGGCAGGGGTGGGCAGTTGCCCACGCCTAAACATTTATAAAGACCAAAAGGCAGCTCATTTGTAATCATTATTGCAATTCACATTCTACAACATTAAAAAGAAGAAGCTACGATCTGCAGCAGATTTGCGGAAACTGATGATGTTTCAACTTATAATTTTTGTAATTTGTAAAAAATTAAATAAAACTATAATAGTAGTAGTTAATTGGGTAATTACATTTATGCCCCCCTCTAACTGGAATCCTGGCTACGCCCTTGTTAAGAGCCGTCCTAACCTCATCTATGACCCATGTGCCTATTAAGGCTCTCTCGTTTTCACTGTGCGTACATGCCCCCTGATTAGCATTCATAGCGCATGTGCGGCAGAGAGAGAAGAGCAATTTTCTATTTCCTTTTATCGGTAAAACAGAATGATATAAATGCTGTGGCGGTAATATAATACATTTAATTGACCCCTCTGCGCCCTGTTCGAGTTGCTGTGTACATTTTTC
This sequence comes from Agriotes lineatus, assembly GCA_940337035.1. NCBI lineage: Eukaryota > Metazoa > Arthropoda > Insecta > Coleoptera > Elateridae > Agriotes > Agriotes lineatus. The sequence continues at coordinate 34,203 of CALNHX010006518.1, read as the reverse complement.
ATGACCTATGTGTACATCAGAGTGGCCAACTGGAAACTTACCGTATTTGCAGACCTAAGGATATAAACTGCAGAAATTTTTCCCCATCTTTTATCTCATGTTTAAATTTTAATGCTTCAGTTCTGCCCCCGAAAAAGGCAAAGTGCTTCAAAATTCGCCAAAGAAACAAAAAAAGTAGGCGACTCTTGAAAATTTACAGAGTTATAGAAAAATATGTAACATTAAAGATTCCGATGAGTCCCGAGCAGCACAAAGCGTGCTCGAGCCGCCATATTGGAAAAATTAGGGTAAAACTATTTTTCTAAAATTTATTAAAAATGAGCTAGTTCCATGCTTACAATTGTTTTAAAAGCAAAATAGACCTATTACATCTTATTTATCAAGAATAATTTTTTTTTGTGAATTTATTTATAACAAAAATGTTTCTCAACATGTTTTAACTTTTCGCGCAGCTCTTCAGTTGATTGCCTCCGTCTAGTCTTGGTCAGTTTATATTCTGAAAAAGTAGTGTATATTATTCAACTGAAGATAGAACCCAACAAATACAAGATAAGGTCGCAAAAAAATAAAAACTTTTCAACAATAACACCGTTGGTTTAAATACAGAAGCGCGTCGCACACATACCAGCGAGCCTGCTTGGAGCAGTTAAATCTATTGACGATTGTATCCGCAGATGATGTAGATCGAATCCCTTCCCGGTATTTTTTAAAATTTGATAATTGATTTAATTTGCATAAGCAAGTGTTAAGATATTGTTAGCTCTATTTTTCTTTAATTTTTAAAATTGTTTAGAGACATTATGTGGGACGTTCAGAGTAAAACAATTACTTAAATTGATAATTGATGTAATTTGCATAACCAAGTGTTTCGTTTTATTGTATCAATATTATTGGGCTCATTACGATATTTTTTACCCTGTTCCTTTGATTTTTAAAATTGTTTAGTTACTTGTGTAGGGACGTTCAGAGTAAAACAATTTCAAGAAACGTCTTTTCCATGACGATTCTTCGAGTGTCACACTTCCACTTCTTTTATTTACAAAAGATAAAAGTAATAATTTGCATAGCTATAACTCAGGTTTTATCATTGGCGAAAATGAGACTTAACCGATGCAGATTATGATACTGGTGTATAAGTACGCCTTTAAAGCCCGTGCGACGAGGTTAAGAGCGGAGTGCTTTTAACGGCGCTAGTGCTTTAATGGCACTTAAACACGTGTATCATACGCTATTTTTTCTACAATCGTAACGGAAATATAAAAACTTAGTTCGGTGACACTTTTTCCGTCACATTGTGTTAGATATTCTAGGTTATGTTGAAATTCAAATTTACGGCAGAGCGTGTTTTAATATAGTATTAAAACACGCCACCAATGGCAACGTGCTAAAAATACCTAATTCGGGCGCTAATATGAAAAGTGCTACAAACGTCACTTTTGACACTAGAAACTGTGAAAAAAGTTGTCATTTTGACACGATGGTAGAAAAAAACAATGATTTACAACGTTCTGAACAAAATTCGAAAAAAATACATTATCTCGTCAGCGGATATAATAACTTTATCTGCAGCTGACGAGCGGCAGATAAAGTGTTTAGTTGCCATGGCAATGAAGTGACAGTTTAGCATAATTAATCAGGCAGTATAATGTCACATTTAACTGACGTTTGAAGAAAAACAAAATTTTACACTCGTAAAGCACTATACGAATTATTTATATACACTTTTCCACGGTTATGACACTGATTATCAATTTTTTATACGTTGAAGAAATACTAATATACCTACAAATTATACAACAGGGGTACTACACGTACAGTGTCTACGACAAAACTGATACTAGCAGATGTTTTTGGACCTACGTCGGCCGGTACGCGGCAAGGGTGCGCGGAGGGGCTTTATACCTGACTTTTAGGGTCGAACACACCTTGTGCTGCTCGGGACTCATTGGAATCTTGAATGTTACCTATATATTTTTCTACAACTTTGTAAATTTTTAAGAGTCACTTACTTTTTTTGTTTATTTTAGGCACTTCTCCTGGACTAAAGATTAGACGTTTTGGAAATTATTTAGAAGGACCCGCTAATTCATGGTACAATGAGTACAGAACAGCAATATATAATCAACGAAAAACTTGGAGAGATATCAAAGACAATTTTACTTTACATTTTGGAGGTCAGCCCACAGTACCACAATTTCTATTATGATTTATTAGAAATTACAGCACAAGTAACTCCTACCCCTTCATTAACGGAGAGAAAGAGATCATTTCGAATCCGGATTGCAACCTATTTTCCGAACTAATTTTCAATTGCTATGTCCTTCGGATTCTGCTTTAACTGATACAAATTTCCACGAAGTTTTGTTTAAATTGGAATATTTGCAAAATGTCGCTTTGCAGGATGCGCTTACGTCACATACCGCTTCTTTATTATCACGTACCTTAGACGGATGACCTAGATGTTCTAAATGTGGACAAAAGGGCCACTATGCAAGTTTTTGTAGGTCAAATAAATTAAATGAAAGACTCAATAGTTCGAATCAATCCTATAATAGGAATTACGAATTATGATAATTCTAATAAAAACGAGTAAATTTTAGCCGATCAAATTCACTCAACCCAAACGAGAGACAGCAGTACCAGAGTACTCACAATTAAACACGCTGGGTGTCGCCGAAAATAAAAATTATAAGTTTTCCTCAAAATTTAGTAAAGTTTTAACTATTAATGGTCAAATTAAAGAACTATTTAAAATTATCCTCAGCAGATGGTCATCTTATTAATGTGTTAGGAGAATAAAAATGTGTAATCACTTTAAAACAAGAACACATAAGACTAAAAGCTCTAGTAGTGCCAGTCAGTTTAATTTTGAGTATACATTTTTTAAAGGAAAATCTAGCAGTAATAAACTTTAGTACGTCCACTTTAACATTATACAATTTTCAAAGTTCATTGCGGTTACCTTTTCAAGGCAACTTAGCAACAGCTGAGTTGTAGTTGAATCATCCGTCGACGACGACCACATTGAACAATACAAGGTGTCCTTATCGCAAGACGTCATCCTTTCTAAAGATAATCCCAATGTGATAGTGATAGAAATCAACCCATCTCACGTAATAATCTCTTCAAATTTGAACCAGTATTCATTTCACCCTCGTGAGCAGCAACTCCTGAAAAAAGCAATAATTATTACCAAAGCACCTTACTTTTTAAATGATAATTTGGTGATTGAAGTCCAACTACTTTTAGCAGCAAAAATTAAACTTTTCTCCGGAACAACCGTTGGCTATTTGTCGAAAAGTCCCTTGAACCTTTTTAGGAATTTTCTTTTAATGGATGAAAGAATTGAAAACTCTCCCCCCATTAATTATGAAATTAATCCAAATTTAACAAGCCTACAACGCGATCAACTTGTAAGCCTCTTAACGGAATTTTTAGACATTTATGCAGAATCCACTGCTTCAATGGGAGTTACTGATTTAGTAACTCATACAATAGATACTGGAGATGCAGTTCCAATCAAAAGTAGACCGTATAGGGTTTTACAAACCAAGCGCGAGCTTATCAGTCAACAAATTCAGGAAATGCTCGAAAATAACGTTATCAGTATTCCCCTTGGAGTTCCCCAATCATTTTAGTTAAGAAACGCGACGGAGATTATCGCTTTTGTGTCGATTACCGAAAACTGAATGCTGTCACCAAAAAGAATAACTACCCCCTACCCTTAATCGATGATGTTTTCTTGTATTTAAACAATTCTACATTTTTCACTTGTCTAAATTTATTTGCCGGTTATCGGCAATGTGGATTAAATGAAGATAGTAATGAAAATCCGCTTTTATCTCCCCTGATGGTTTATTCAAATTCAATAAACTACCCTTCGGGTTATGCAATGCACCCAGTACTTTTCAAAAATTGCCCGATACAGTTTTCGAAGGCACTCTTTTGAACGCCTTAGAAATGCTGGCTTAACCCTAAAACCCTCGAAGTGTACTTATGCTCAAAATCAAGTTAAGCTGTTGGGACATATAGTTTCAGAAAAAGGTTTATCACCCGACCCGGATAAAAGGGCTATTTCAGATTTTCCTGTAACTAATAATGTAAAAAAGGTACAAAGTTTTCTAGGATTAACAAATTATTATAGAAAGTTTAAATTGAATTTGTCAAAAATTGCAAGACCACTGTATGAAATTACAAAGAAAGATGTAGAATATATTTGGGGAAGTGAACAAAAGGAAGCATTTATCAAATGAAAAAGCCTGTTACTTGAGGTACCTGTTCTAGTTCATTTTGACCCTAGATTACCTAAGGAATTGCATGTAGACGCCTCTGGCATAGGCCTAGGCGGGGTTCTTTTACAAGAACAAGACAATCAGATGCACCCCCTTGCATATGTTTCACGTAGCTTAACGAAAGCCGAGAAAAATTATAGTATTTCAGATCTTGAAGCTCTTGCAGTTGGAGTTTAACTTGCTTAAGACATTTAATTAATTAATTTATTTATTTATTTCGCTCTCAGCCAACAGCCGTTGGGCCAATTATAGGCGTCGCTGTGCATTTATAGGGACTTCCAACCCCACTAACGACTATCATGATGTTGTTATGAAAGCCGGAACCAACTATTTCCGTGACAGCCGTATCAGGAGGGGCCGAGAGATGCAACCGTGGAACTCCCATAAGTTCTGACCAGAAAGAGCGTTGCTTAACTCTACTGATCGAACGTGGACGCTTGTTCAAGTTATACCACCCGGGACCTAATTCATGGACAACCAGTCACAGTAGTAACTGGTCATAACGCGATTTGTTTTTTGAAATCTTTAAAGAATCTTACGGGCAGATTGGCTCGTTGGGCAATTAAATTATCCGAATTTGATTATACAATAGTTCATAAACAGGGGAAAGCACAACGAAATGCCGATTGCCTTTCTCGACACCCAGTTTGTACTCCAAATCAATTTGATGAGGAACAAATGGTCGAAATCCCTACTTTTTTATAACTTCTGAAGATATTTCTAAATTTCAGAGCAAAAATCAAGCCTTAAGCGATTTAATTTCAGCCGTAGAAACTCCAGAAAATGCATCAATTGCAGTGGCCAAAAGAGACAAAAATTATTTGCTAGACGACGGTATTTTGTATAAGAAAAATATAGAGCCTGACGGCGAGGCTAAATTATTGGTAATCCCTACACAGTTAAGACATGAAATTTTGTACAGCCATCACAGTAAACCGTTGGCTGGTCATTTAGGATTAACGAAAACTTATTATAAAATTAAATCTAGATATTATTGGGATAAAATGTTAAAAGATATAGAAAAATACGTTAAAAGTTGTCCAGACTGTCAGGCTAGAAAAGGACAAACTCATTTAAAACCTACTGGATGTTTGCAACCAATTTCAGTATCACACCCTTTTGGCACAGTAGTAATTGACCATTTAGGTCCATTTAGAAACGACAAACGCGGCAATACCGTAATACTAGTAGTAACGGATTATGCTACACGGTCGGTGGAGAGCAAGGCTTTGCCTAATGGAAAAGCTGCTCCTACCGCTAGATTTTTGTTAGAAAATATAATAACGCGACACGGTGCTCCCCGTTTTTTATTAAGTGATCGCGGCAAAACTTTTCAATCCGAATTAGTAACTGAGTTTTTAAGTATCATGGGAGTAAGAAGTTGTTTTTCAACCAGATATCATCCGGTGAGTCAAGGATCAACTGAACGTTAGCTAATATGCTATTGGTTTTTGTAAATACCCAACAGACGGATTGAGACGAATATTTAAGTCATGTACCTTTTGGATATAATAGAGCTAGGCAGAATACTCTTAAAGTGTCAGCTTCCTTTTTGGTTTATGTTCGCGAAACGATCTTGCCAACTAAGGCAAATTTAAAACAAGACGTACAGTCTAAGGATGTACGAGTAATTCGCGAACGCGCTTTAGCAGCAAGGCATCAAACCGTTGCTAGGGGACAGACAGAAAAGATCAAAAACGCGATACGACGGCAGACATCGCGAAGTGTTTTTTAAAAGAGATGTTAGGGTTTACTTTAACGTTAGTTGTCTGGTTTGGATATTTATTTCGTGGGGACGACTAGTCGCTCACTTATAAAACCATTGTAATATGGATTTGAGGGGTTCAGAAACAGCATGACGCAGTTGTAAAGGTTATCGGCGCTGCCATTGTAGGAGGTAGACAACGTTAGATTTGCTCTAGATTGTTCGCTAAGGCGTTGTGTATTTGTCATTAATTACCGCTCCTAGCGAGGCCACCAATTTTGGGCTATATTTAATGGAATTCAGCCTGCACTCCATCGCAATCGCACACCTGTTGGTTTGCTAAATCGTACCGTTTCACGCGAGCACGGACGTCACCACATTATTAAGAGAGCGACACACCGTTGAAAAATGACGCTACTACATCTTTACTAATTTACTGAGGGAATCTTCGAAGCATTGCGATCCAGACTGGAAAACGCGATCTAGCATTTGTTTTTCTTACATTTCAATACTGCAATTCCCATAATGCAAGTGAGAACGTACTCGGTTCTTTCGCAAATGGTAGATGTAAATACTATTTGATTTTACAAGCAGAATTTTGCCAAGAGGAACTTCGAGGTAAGCATATTATTGGCTAAGGTATGAATGATTGTGTGAACGTAGCGTGAACTGCTAGTCGTAATATGATTACACTCTACAATATATAAGAAATTTAGGTGTATTGTCGTTTAATCTATATATTTACTATTTGTATAACCTACTCGCTACGCGATGTTTGAAATATTGCTTTGCTTATATTTTTATCTTTAGGTTCATTTCACTGTATTGCTGTTTGCAACTTCAATGTTTTGAGATTGATCATCCTTCATTTTGTAATACATACTTTGCATTTACCTAAATTAATACATGTAAATCAACTATTTTAATATGTGGGTCATGTGCATGATTGATTGAGAATTTTGTTGTCTCTATTAATACGAAGTAAACCAAATATATTGATCGTTTTTAATGTTATTATATTGGTTGTTCTCTTGAAGCAACGTTACAGGTGGTTATATTGCAACACATCCCGTGCGATTCCAGTTATAAGGTTTGATATACTGAATCGTAGTAAATTATATTTATTTGGAGCATTGTCAAACCTGGCGCCCAAAAATGAGACCTTTTACATATTAGTGTTTAATTGTAATAAATTGAATCCACCCATTCACCGATTAAACTGAGTTGGCCATGGAAAATTCGTAAGGCGTACATTGGTTATTTGGGCAATAACCGGCGTGCTGTTGTGCCCTTTTATTACTGGGTGTTCAAAATTTAATGCCGATGCTGAATATTTGGTATCAGAGACCAAGTGAAACCTTTCACCCCTTTTAGGAAAGTGGGACGTAGTGAAAAGTTGCTTTTAAGATGGTTCGGACCTTATACTATTTTAGATAAAAAAAGGAGATGTAGATTACTTAGTCCAAATGGGACCTACATCCAAAACAATAACGGACGTAATACAGGGACCGACAGAAACATATTAAACATTTTATTTACAATTTTTTTCTTTATACAGTGTAATAACAAAAAAAACGAAAAGATGAGCATGTTCACAAAACTTGGGAGTTTATTTATTTAAATATCGAGTGCCGAAGGTGTCCACCTTCTTCTTCAGAACCTTCATTAATACGTCGAACAAAATCTTGCATAACTTTTTCTGGTATATATTGCCTAATACCGTTAACTTCGTGGAGCTCCCGGTGGCTTTTGATTACAAAGTGAACCGGGTTTGCTTTCTCCCCTTTTATATTAAACGCCATATCAGCAACTTCCACATCGCAAACATTTATTAATTTTTTTTTGACAGCGTGAAACGCATTCTCGGTAGTCGCAAGATTATGGCTTACCAGTAAATTAGCGGTTTCAGCTATATCTCAAATTAAGATATCCTACACGATAAATTGCGACCGAATTCTCGGCGAGAACCTTCCGCCCTGATTTTTCCCTTATGATAGAAGAATAGGATATTTGGTTTGCGATAATTGCTTTTAATTAGAAATATACGATAAAGTTTTACATACTCTCAACGGCCACTAACTTATTCCGTTGGTCGTCGTGTGTTAACAGGGATCTATCCATAAGCAATTTCACTGTTCTTCATCCGCGATCTGAAAATCAAACTTTGGTGGACGAAATCGATCGGCTCTACCCTGCGTATAGCATTTGGTTTCCGCACGGTGAAAACAATTTTGCAATAGCTTGCAGAAATGTTGACACCCGTTATATTGACGGCACTATGTACGACCCAGGACATGTGTTTGCAGACATCTGGAAACAGTTCCAAATAAAACCATTTTATTTGGGGCGGTTTCTAGATTATGAACACATTGTCCGAAGGATAGATCGTGCGGTGAAGGAACAATGAAACCTTACACATTTCAACGGTGCGGGTTTTGCAAACCTATAAGACATCGAAAGTGCAGACAGTACACGGAAGAAATTAAGGAGCTGTACCCTGTTTCGCACGGAATACCGACAGGAGCCCTCCTGCACAAATGCTGCACATGTTTTAAAGAAAATTAAAACATCTCGCAGCTGACAAAACAGCCCTTTTCAGGGCTCAATAAAGAACACACGTTAGCAATTAGTTTACAAAAAGCGCTGATTCAAACGTTTATGAAATTACAGATTCTTGTACGACGAACTTCACCGCTCAGCGGATAGATGGCGCATCCTGCACGTATCCAGCTCTTATCTTTTATATCGCCTTGCGGTTAGCTCCGCGCGTTTGTTATTCGTGTCTTATAGTTTACGATGTCTGTTATATTTACACACCCTCGGGCTCCGGTTTCAGCCCCCTACCTTTGCCCCCTCCCCCGGTTTCAGTCCCCAGCCCCCGACTTCCGGTCCCCGGTTTCCGGAGCTCTTTGTCGTGACCTTGAAAGACATCGAGCTCCCGATGGGCATGCCATCCAGCTCACTTCCTGGTCCCGTACCGACACCCTATACGTAAGTAGTCCGAAACCCGCTCTTTATATCTACTCTTCTTTCTTCTTTCTTCTATGTTAGGCATTTTATGCCTGTTCTCAAACCACGTTTTATAGGCTATCGCGCCATCTTTTAGCGGGTCTGCCCACACTTCTTCTACCAGCGGGTGATTTATCTCTTGCTATTTTGACAAGTCTATTTTCCCTCATTCTTGTTATATGTTCGTTCCAATCTCTCCTTCTCTCTTCAACCCATTCCCCATATCTACTCACAGATGGTTTTTCTGTGACCTCAAAATTAAATTTACTGGCATAAGGCGTAATTACAAGTTGAGCTATGCGAGTGCCTTTACCGAACATTGCTACCAAATTTTTAGGATAATTATGCATGACAACTTTTATTCGACATTTGCTATCGATTACATTACTTACCACAAAACACTCTTGTTCCTGCACCACAGAAAATCGGTTGACAATTTGCCAGAAGTAACCCTCTAGAATCGCTATTCCGGTACCAGCTCCACAAGTCGCAGGTTTGCCCTTCATGTATCCAGACGTATTCGTTTGCATACAAATCCAAACCAGGGGATCGGGTTGTTGCACGGTAAATTAGCCAGGAATTATTAGCTGTTTTCCACACTTTAATTGTAGTATAATGGGGGCTGGAGGTACACCATTAAATACTAATAAGTCGGAATGCAATCCCACATGAGCTGTTTTCGTTTTTGGTAATTGTACAACAGAAATTTCTTTTTGGAAAGAAGCCATGCTTAAATATGTAGTTAACGAAATAGAATAACGCAATAAATACCTTGTAGTGTTTTAAATATGTTTTCAAGGAAATGGAATAACAAGATCAATGAGTTTTAGTGGTTTTCCGCTTTTACTGAAACATGAAAAAGATGTTTTGATTTATGTTGTTTAGAAAACATTATATAATTTATCCGATGAAAAATATGTTGTTTTTTCTTAATTTCTTATAAATGTGTTTACACAGTTATAGTGGTTGGAAAAAACCACAAGTTTCAATATAAATGTGTATAAATACAGAACATCCAAATATTCGAGCTCAGTTGTCAACTTTGTGTAGTTAGCAACATATTACACAATATGGAACAAATTATTAAAGATTTAAGAAGTATTGGGGAGTGTTTTGTGAAACCCATCATAAAAGCTTGTGATAAACCATATAAATGAATAAACATCAAGCCGGTAACAACAACATTTGGAAGGAAGATAATGGTTGAAACTGAAGAAAATGCAATTTTCCTGCTAGAGGTTTCCGAAGGCATACAGCGATAAGCGAGTACAAACCCTGAAGTTCTGCGTAACCAAACTGGCGCTAGTCAATATTGGGAGCGTTGACGTAGGAAAGGAAAATATGGCTGTAAAGTTAAAACTTGTAAATGTATAAACAAGTATGTAGAGCTATGAATAAAATAACTTTAAAAATAAAATGGGCTATTACTGTTTTGTTTACAAACTTCTGAAACCACAATTGTGATATAAGTGATATATAAGAAGCAAAATTTCTTTCGCAACCAAATCTTTGATGCGTGGTGTTGTGTTATACAGACGATAATTGATATAAAAAGTATTGTATTACGTTGATTACACACTGTGATCTTAAAAGGTAATATTAAAAAATAATCTTGTAATTAACCTAATACAGATTCCTTTTAGTTTTAGGCTGGACCAGGGCAGGGAATACACCCGTCCGGCGAAAAACTAAATATATTGCAACAATCGATAATGCAATATTCCATATCTAATAAATGCTATCTCCGTGATAGGCATATAAATCTCTGTAAGTTTTTTGGACAGCTAAATCTAAAGTATCTTGAATACTAATAAGGGTTGACGTAGTCGTAGGATTCAAATGAGGAATCGTTGTTGTCCAATTTAAATTTAAACATTCGGATATATTATTAAAAATTGGTTCTGGGTGCTGATAATGTAACCGGTGGAGCGCAGCAACTTGCGTTTTTGAAAAGGACGGGGTGAAGTCTCAGAGGGTTAAAGATGGTGGGGGATGGTCTCAGTGGAAGGGGGCAGATGGGAAGTTTATGTTTCCACCCATTTTAGTCACGAAAATTCTGTCATCAGTGAAGGAACGCGCTTTTGCCGTTGAGGCTTATTTTTCCAATAATCGCTCGATCATCGCGGTCTAACGTCTTTTTCGTTTACGGTTCGAATTCCCCCCGCGAGATCGTATACCTGCTCGGCAATCAATTTTATCGTGGGTGGATGCATTCAAGAGTTCTGTTATATTCGTACCCTTATTATTATTGCATCACCCTTATTATTAATATATGTTAATCAATGCTTGTATTATGTAGTCTAATATTAGTCAATACCTGATATTCCTATTTTTTAAGTTACCTTAACCTTAAAGATATTTATTGAATCTTCATTGAAACCTATCAAATAAATCTTGTGAGGCCTTAGAGTCTTCCATTCGGACCACGAACTTCACTGGCGCAGTCGGTAGGATCCCTATATCGTCCTAATATCGGGGTACAGGGACCATCCAAGGTATTCAACAAGGACCAACTCCAAGAAGAGGATCAACTTTAAGAAAAGGATCAACTAGGAAGAAGAGGCCGTTCTATCAATCCGAAGATGATGATGAACATTTTTGTGTGAGTAAACTGACACAGTTATTTATTCCTCTTTTTGCTTCCTGGATTATTTCCAAATATTTCTCGATCCTTAATAATTTTCTCATTATTATTATATTTTCGATCCTAATATTCTATTTCCCAAACATAATTTATTAAAATGGCTGATCATTTTACGCAACATTTAAAATTAATCCCAGATTATGATGGGGATTTGAAAACACTAAATGACTTCCTTGAGGCTTGCGATCTAATTATTGAAAGGTACTATGATTTGGGAGAGGAGGATCATGAACCTGATGATTTTCGAAACAAATTACTCATTATTAATATCAAAAATCATCTTAAAAGCAGAGCCAAAGTTTTAATTGCAACTAGGCAGGTGCAAGATTGGCCTACCATTAGACGTATATTATTAACACAATTCGGTGAACAACGTGATACCGAGAGTTTAGCTAGGGATTTACATCAATTAGTTCCAAAGTATAAAGAAACTGAAGAATTTGGACAAAGAGTTTTTGAATACACTAGCATCAATTACACAGAGTATAGAAAGGATGGTCGGTGACCAAATGACCGTTGCATCACAAATAGGATCTTACACTAGGCAACCCTTAAAAGTATTTTTGGCCGGACTTCAAGAACCGCTAGGAGCGTTAATCCGTTCCAGAAATCCGGATAGCATAGGACAAGCGTTAGGTTACATTGTTGACGAGGAAAATATCACATATATGAGGCAAACATTAAACCAAAACATTTCTAAAGCTAATACCCAATATAATCCTCAACATTTTCAACCCAAGAAATCCGAATTCCAAAAACCGAAATCAAATGGAAAATTTTGTAAATATTGCAAGAAGACTCGTGTTATTCGCTAAAACAGAAGAATTCATTTAATCCATCTTATAATTCACCAACTTCCTTCAACCCAAATAATAATGTTAATCAAGGGTCATTTTCGGGAAGGAATGAAAATTTTGATAGAGGACCAGGACTCAGTAATATGTCAGGATTTTCCCCAACGAATACATTTTCACCCAGAAATTCATATTCACCTAGAAATTCTCCTAGAAATGTTCAAAATACAAACCAAAAACCAGTCAATCATTTAAACTCCCAACCGAGGGATACCGACGGACAGGTGGACCCTCGTACGAATTCAATTCAGTCCGAAGAGATTGAAGGGGACATCGAGCTTTATCCGTTAGACAAAATTGACCGTGGATATTTACCGTATTTGTATTTTCCAAAATCGAAACTAAAATTTTTAATAGACACTGGTAGTGCAATTTCAATCATTCGGCCTAGTGCTATTCCAAAATCATACGAACATTTAATTAAAGACCATCCCGTAAAAATTAAATCAATAGGTGGACAACAAACGTTTGAAAAAGCGATTGAATTAATTTTACCAGATTTTTCAAACGATAAACACTTGTTCTCATTAGCAGCTTTTAGCGATTTCTTTGATGGAATAATAGGAATGGATATTCTTGAAAAACTTGGTTCCGTAATTTCTCTAGACGATTATAATTTATATACTGATTATGGTCAATATAAAATGCCAAAATTATATAATGAACCTATACCACTAAATCAAAAAGAAAAAACTCGAAATTGTAATTGCAATATAATTCCTAAAGAAATTGAAGATTTTTCAGATTTTTCTGATATTTCTGAAGTACAATCTGAAATTAGTAATGATAACGAATTTGATTTTCAGTAGACGATAATGCCTCGCACAGAGACAATTATCGAAATTCCAATAAATACTGTTGAAAAGGAAGTAATCATTCCAGGGAAAATATTTGAAAATCAACTAAGAATTCCAAACGCATTAGTTTCGGTAGACGATTATGGTATTGCAAAAACAACAATTTTAAATCCAACAAATGAAACAGTGTATTTAAATATTCAGGAATCTTTTGAGTCAGAACCGTGTTATATTAACGAAGAAATGTTTCTAGAATATTTTAATGACGGAAGTGTATTAAAGGCCATTAAAAATGATTCAGAATCTATAACACCCACTAAAAGTTCTCCTAAGGCGGCTGGTTTCGATTTATACAGTATTGAAAATTGCATAGTCCTTCGAAATAATAAAGAAGTAATAGACACTGGCATTAAAATTGAATTACCCTTAAATTCTTATGGAAGAATTGCCCCTAGATCAGGATTAACAATCAATAAATTTATCGATGTAGGAGCAGGCGTAATCGATGAAGATTATCGTGGAAATGTTTAAAGTTGTGTTATTTAACTTTTCCAATAAACCAGTTCAAATTTATAAAGGTGACAGAATTGCACAATTAATCTGTGAAAAAATTCATTATCCAAAAATTCTAGAAGTAAGTGAACTATCAGATACGCAAAGAAATGAAAAAGGGTTTGGATCCAGTGACGTTAATGCAATGTATAACTATTCAGGAAACACAACTAGACATTTAAAAGGAGTACAAAATTTAATACGCACCGAACACATGAACCCTGAAGAAAAGAATGAAATACTAGATTTGTGTAAACAATACCACGAAATATTTTATTTGCCATCAGATACGTTATCCTTTACCAATCAAATCAAACATCAAATTAATCTAACTGATCAAGAACCAATTTTTACTAAATCATATAGATATCCTTACATTAATCAACAGGAAGTTCAAAAACAAATCAATTCCATGTTAGACCAAGGAATTATCCAACACTCGTATTCCCCTTGGAGTTCCCCAGTATGGGTAGTTCCAAAGAAAGTAGATTCGAGTGAAAAACAAAAGTGGCGAGTGGTAATTGATTACAGAAAATTGAACGAGGTTACAGTAGATGACAAATATCCTTTACCAAACATAAATGATCGTTTGGATAAATTAGGAAATTCTAACTAATTCACAACGTTAGATTTAGCAAGTGGTTTTCACCAAATTGAAATGGACCCAGAGGATATTCCCAAGACAGCATTCAGTGTCGAGTCAGGACATTATGAATTTAATAGAATGCCATTTGGCTTAAAAAATGCTACATCAACATTTCAAAGACTGATGGACAATATATTACTAGGTATCCAGAACGAAAAATGTCCTGGTTTATTTAGATGACATAATTTTTTCAACTAGCTTAGAAGAACACATTCAGCGATTGAAAATTATTTTTGAAAGACTTAAAAATACCAATTTAAAATTACAGCCGGATAAATGCGAATTTTTACGAAAAGAAGTAGGTTATCTAGGACACGTAATTTCTAAAGAAGGAGTTTTGCCTAACAAATAAAAAACCATTGCAGTAAGAAATTTTCCATTACCTAAAACACCGCGCGATATAAAATCATTTTTAGGCTTAGTAGGTTATTATCGAAGATTCACACCTAACTTTGCACATATAGCAAAACCGTTAACCAATTTATTACAAAAGAATAAGAAATGGACATTCACAATTGAATGCGATGCAGCGTTTAATAAATTAAAAGAGATCAGAACATCCGCACCAATTTTGCAATATCCTGATTTTGAGAAACCATTTATATTAACCACTGATGCTTCAAATGTAGCATTAGGAGCTACACTTTCACAAGGACAAATTGGGGAAGATTTGCCAATAGCTTTTGCTTCAAGGACCTTAAACAAGTCAGAAAACAATTATTCAACAATAGAAAAAGAACTACTAGCTATTGTTTGGGCTTGTAAACATTTTCGACCTTATTTATTTGGTAGAAAATTTTATATTTATACTGATCATAAACCGCTAACGTATTTGTTTTCTGTAAAAGGAGATAATTCTAGACTAATGAGATGGCGATTAAAATTGATGGAATACGATTTTGAAATTAAATACAAAAAAGGGAAATTCAATACTAATGCTGACGCGTTATCAAAGCAACTGATCTTGAATCAATAGGAAAATTACCAAATTGCAATGGTATTACACGTAGTGAAGCTAGGGAAACTTTGAGTCCTGAGGAAGAATTATATGAAATTGTTTTGAAAACTTCTACTTATGATATCGTCAAAATTCCCACCATTCCTGACCATATTGATTTTAAACCCCACAAAAGTATACTATTATTAGTAAGTCAAAATAGAAGATTTAAAGTGGATAAACAAAACCAATTACTAAACCATTTAGAAATAAATTTATTAACAACTTCAAACTATTTGTTAGAGAGGAATCATAATGGAATTGATTACATAATTTGTGTTTTAGATGACATATCAAATTTAAGAGAATTAACTAAATTACTTTATAACAATAAGGAAAAATTCATCAACCTGCATTATTACGTTCAGGAAGAAAAAGAAGTTAATAAACTTCCAATTCTATTGGAAAAATTATTCGAAGATTATCCACATTTCACTCTTTGTAAAAATGAAATACGATACATATTAGATGATAATAAAGAAGACATAAACGAAGTAATAAAAAATTACCATGAAACAAAAACAAATTATCATAAAGGAATTAATGAAACGTATAATAGAATTAGAAAAATGTATTATTGGCCTAAAATGCTTGCACACATCACAGCATTCATAAATTTATGTAAATTATGCCAAACCATGAAAACTAATAGGCAAAATTTAGAAACACCTCTAGTAATAACTGAAACGTACTCAAAACCTTTCCAAAGAATTAATATAGACACATTTCGAATTTAACAAAGTAAAGATATTAACTATAATTGATGAATTTTCTAAATTTTCACAAGCTTACCCTTTGGAAATTTTAACAGCAAAAGAAATCCATCATCATTTACTAGTTTACTTTAGACACTATGGAATACCAAAGGATATACACTCTGATCTTGGTACAGAATTTGACAATAATTTAATAAATAACCTTTGTAAACTTTACAAAATCCAATTTACGAAAAGTTCTTCTAACCATCCTAGATCAAATGGTACAGTTGAAAGATTTCATGCAACCATAGCAGATACTTGACGAATCCATAAAAAGCAATTCCCTTCTGATGATATACATATCGCTTTACTTGTAGCTATAAATAATTTTTATCGGTTTCAGGATATTAATCCTTTGTTTACATATACAAAAGTAGGCTGGTAACTAGATCATAACTTATCTGTAGGGTTAAAGAATATTACCCTACATGGCAACCATAACCATATAGCAACCGATAAACTATTGAACAAATCACGGATGTTATGAATCATAACTGCCTTAGAAGTTTTAAAATCCTCGCTCTACGAGCTCGGAATTCAAAACATCTGCGGCAGTTATGATACTTATAACATTCCTAGATATGTTAATAGCTATAATACTTCCACTTCTAAATCATCTGGTTATACACCATTCGAATTAATATTTGGATTCACTAGTCTAAATACAACTGATAATTATGAATATCAGTCAAAAATGTATAATGAATACACTTTGCAGTTAAAAAACAAATTAGATTTTCTTTACGGAAAAGTTGAAAATAATTTAAATAAAAATAAAGAAGTTTCAAAAGAACGTTTTGATGGTTCATCCAAACCAAGAGAATTTACAAAAGACCAATATGTTTACCTGTTAAATGATAAAATTAAATCAAAAACGGAACCAAGGTTTACAGGACCATTTCAGATTTTAGAAATTTTACCCAATAATACTTGTTTGATTCAACTTGCACAAAACCAAATTAAAGTACATTATAATCGATTAAAATCCGCTATTGTTACAGGCTAGTTGCCTTAACTTCATTTCAAGCATCTGATGGATATACCTTTTTGTCCTTACAAAACAATCCAGGATTGTACATTGAAAAGGAAGCAGTTGTCTTAAGACAAACTACCACATGGAAAGTATTAATCCATTACGATGCCGAATTTATAGAAAATCAATTGAAACACAATGAAATTGTATTAAATCATTTTATCTTCATCCGTGTTGTTATAGCGTCTTAAAAAATTAATTTTAGTATCGTTAAGAGCTTCATTACCGCACTGAGTGCGGTAATGGATATTACCGCACTCAGTGCGGTAATGGACAGATATTACCGCACTCAGTGCGGTAATGAATATTACCGCACTCTTTTTATTCAGTGAACCAGAATTTATTGATGAAGATAAAATATTGAACAATACACGTTTGCTTATGGCACACAACGAAACTCGTTTGATTGCCGCAAAACTCGGCTCACCGCCTCGTTTTGGCAATCAAACTCGTTTCGTTAAGATGCTCATAATCAAACTTGTATCGTTATTATCTATAAATAGAAGTTTGGGATTAAAAGACAACAGATCTAAAAATACCTCTAGCAAATATTTTGGGTCATCCTATCAACAAACCGAAGTTGCTTTATGTTACAAGAAAATTGAAGAAGCTAAGCAAGATTTGGATAAAATAATAACTTTAACGCCCTATCAAGAAACAAGAAAGAAACGTGGAGCCATTGATGGAATAGGAACATTCTTCAAATGGATCACGGGAAACCTAGATGCATCTGACGGACAGTATTTTTCGAAAGCTATAAACAACCTACAAAATGATGAACAGGAACTACATAATTTATTAGAGCAACAAATTTCTGTCGTGACGTCAACAGTCGAAACTTTCAATAAGACACTACGACAACTTTATGTAAATGAGGACCGGTTAACAAACACTTTAAGAGCTATTTATGAAGTAGTCGTTACCCAAGGAGAAGAAGAAGAACAAACAAATGCTCATGTACAAATATACGGCATACTCGAAGATATTATCCAATCGGTAGACATCCTACAAAGGTTAATCACAAGAATACAAACAGCGATAGTATTTGCCAAAACTAAAACATTAGATCCTAGCATTATTAATCCAGAAAAACTATTGGAAGAATTGACAAGAATTGCAACTCACTCTACGAAAACCTTATTACCAGTAGTACCTACTAAACAAAACTTACCAGCATACACTTCATTAATTAGAATATCAGCTTTCCATGCTCAAAATAAAATCCTATTTGTATTAAGCATACCATTGATAGATCCAAAACCATTTACTATCTATCATTTTTATTCCTTACCAACTCCTACTTCTGAACCTGATATTTTCTCTGCTATAATTCCTGCATCTAATATCATGGCTGTGTCAGATGATAATACACATATGTTCTACCCTATAAATTGTGTCACAATCAAGGAAAAACTATTGATGTGTTCATCTCCAAATTTACAGACAATTACTGATATTACCCAGTGTGAAATTCAACAGTTACTCCATACCGGATGTTATGGCAATTGTCAACCTCATTTATTGAAGACAATGGAACTAAAACTACAAAGATTAAAACCAGGAAAATGGTTATTATTCGTACCAAAAGAAGTTAACATTATTGAAAAGTGTCCAAACAAACCAACTCAATATTCGCAAAAGCAAGTGAGTGGTATCGTAACAATGGAAAAGGGATGTGAACTCTACGTTGGAGTATTTCAATTATTACCTGAAACAATAGACAATTCTACTTTAGATCAAGTTATTACTTTACCTCAGTTAAATTTTGATTGTTGTAATGAACATTTTGCGGAACATCTAGGAAAGATAGAACCACTGAAATTAAATCATTTATCGTTAGATAATCTAAAGGATGCTACAGAACATCTTAACGAAATTAAAGACACTTTGCACAATATGAAGAAACCTTTCGTACAAAGACATATCTCATGGCTTTCATACTTAGTGTTAACTGTAGTTGTTTTACTAACATGTTGTTGCTATTGCAGAAGGTGTTGGCCAAAGAGAAAGTGTGGTGATGATGACTTTCCAAAATGTATTAAAATAAATAACTTTTTGTCAACATGTGTAAAGAAACCATCCAAGCGTCCTTCAATCCATATCGAGATGGATACTAAACAACCCATCCTGGAAGCAGAAAATTTCCCATCAGAAGAACAACCCAAAACGACACGTAGACTACATCCAAGGACCATTTGAGCTACAGTTCATCTGGAAAGAATCCCGCTGAACTTCCGTTTTCGTGGGGAGGTGTTATATCCGTACCCTTATTATTATTGCATCATCCTTATTAATAATATATGTTAATCAATGCTTGTATTATGTAATCTAATATTAGTCAATACCTGATATTCCTATTTTTTAAGTTACCTTAACCTTTATATTTTTGTCTCATAAATAACTAACTTTATTGGACATTTTGGCGTTGTTACCCCACTCCTTGGATGATGCAACATACACGTGCGTGCGTTGGACTTTTTGATATTACCAAACGGGTTATCAAACCACGCACATCCGCTTAGGATGTTACTCACATATGCTTATCTGGCATGTGTGGGAATCATGTGTTTATCACTCCTTGTTTTTCCAAAGGCGTTGTTCCAGAAATACCACTACCACAAACTGATTGTAGAAGGGTATATAAAGTGACAAAACTGATAATTACGCAAGTCATTCCTGATCAGTCTTGTGAGGAGGTTACGCTGTCAGTAACACTCCCTATATCATTTGTAATTTTATTGAAACTTAAAGTACCTTCATTCATTTAAACTTGTAACTTAAATTTAAATAAAAAACAAGTGAAAGTGTTTTAAAGTTATTTATTGAATCTTCGTTGAAACCTATCAAATAAATCTTGTGAGGCCTTCGAGTCTTCCATTCGGACCACGAACTTCACTGTTCAGACAATGTGTCCAGGATAAGAAGAAGAGCAAAGAGAGGGGCCATCAACTGGTCGGCGCGCGTATAACATAAGTTTTTGAATTTGACCATAGTGCTGGTAACACATGAATAAGTTTAAAATCTTGAATTCCTTTACCATTAGAACAAGGGAATCTAGGGGAAATCATTTCTTCGTTGTTAACTAAAAGTGAACATCTACAAGGAAGTTCTAATTATAGAGCTCCAGGTTGTGAATAAATAGGGTGGTCCAATAACTTAGTAGATTCTGGACAATTCACTATGGTTTTGTGTTTTGGATGAGTAATGACAAAAATATCATCTCGCATTGCAGAAATAATCATAGAAGTAGATGAATGACATCTAAGATTACAATGTTTTTCTAAATCTTCTACTGTCGCTCCTAAAAATATTCGAAAAGCGCATCGAGGCCCGTAGATCTCGTCTGCGGTAAAACGAGGGAGAAAACACAACCTGCCGTGATAAGGCTTATAACTATGTAACCCTGAACCTGAGATTGGTTTGATTACAGAGTTTTCCAAATTATTGAAGTTTTGTGAATTTTGAGCAACTGCTAAGTAAAGAGTGTCATGCATTAAAAGGTATGTATCAGTATTCCACGCAAACGGCGTTGTTGTTAATTCAAAAAGTTTCCAATTTTTATTTAAAATAGTAACAGGTATCCGAATATGAACAAAAAAATATATTGTTAGTGATTGTACAGTCAGCTATTGGAAGCTTATAATATCTAGAAATTTGGAAAATAGGAATGGCAAGGTCATGATTAGACTGGCGTAATTCCTTCTTAATTTTCATTAAATCGTTTTTAAGCACTTTTGGATGAGTTACTGCTGGTAGAATTTTGTGATCTTTACAGGCATTTAACATTTCCATACTATTTACAGATCGTTCAAAATTAATCATTCTTACTAAATTTGTATAAACATGAAACATTGCTTTTTGAACTTTAAAATCAAAATCATGAATTCGATTGTCAATTGAATTTCTAAGTACGTGATCAAACTCATCGATCTCATTAATTTTGGATCGTGTTTCGGCAAATTTTTGCAACGTCATTTTGATATTTTGAAAAGGCATGAGAATTTTTGCCAATTTTTATTAAATTTCGATCAAGTACTGAATGTATTTTAAGCAACAATTCTTGCAACTGATATTGATCAGTGCGAAGCGTATCCATTTTGTGTTCTGTGGCTACTGCACAACACCATGAAAATAAATCTCCTATAAATTCTAAAGGTCTTTTACTTTTACCTTGTGATGTAGGTTTACGAAAACTACCTTCGTTGTCCGCGTAAGGTTGATAAATATTGTGTAAAAAATCCAAAAGAGCTCCAAGATGGATGTGAACGCAGTGAATGCTGCCGGTATGATGGAGAGAAAGCCGACTTTGAGCGTTATAGATATGACGGTAAATAGCAAATAATACATAATTATGAATATGAAGTCTGTAAAGACCCGCTTCGGTAGATCGATTGTTTGTAAAACAGCGCAAAATTCAATCTTTTTACCGAAACGTTTGGTTGACTTGATCATCGATGTCGCAATTGAAGACGCGAATTTGAACAAGAGACTAGCCCTTGTACTGACAGGTTTTATTGGAGAAGACGACAACGCAATATCTCAACTAAAACTTGAAGAGATGGTATAAACATTTTTTACTACAATTAGATGGGGCAACACCAACCAACGACGACTACGACGTTAATATGTTGTGTAATTTTGGAACAATTTCTTATTTTAAATTACACCTTTTCAGAAGAGTTAATAGACAATGTCTTGAAATATGTTATATGATTTCTGATAACGATACTATTCTCTGTCGACAGATAATTGACGTTAATGTACGTGTTACTTTAGTGCAATTTCAGGTGTATAATTGGACGGGCAAATATAAGCGAGAAGTTTTAGTATCTTTTTACGATTTGTGCGGTAATACTTTTGCAAGCGTAGATGTTTTGAATAAAACAAAATTATTGACGATTTCGCCAGAAGCAGTTAAATATGTAACTGTATGAAGTAAAATTTTGTTTCAGCCGCAGCCACAATCTGTGCTGCAAGACCGTTTGCGTTAACACGTCAAAACTGCAGCACCTTAAGGCGTTAGAATTACCCGCAGTGTGTACAAGAGACCTCTCTGCCATATGGAAAAAAAACAAAAGTGGAAGAATTAACATCATGGCATGATGATAACGATGATGAAATCTGTAAAAAGAATTGAAGATTACCCGTGGCACGATGTCGATTTGCAAAAATTATCTGACAGAATTTAAAATCTTGTTTAACCATCCAGTGGATATTATACCGGGATTCACTGATGAAATCAATCACATCTGCTATGAACATTGGAGCATGGAAATCGTGGGTGTGGAATGAGCTCAATATCCACTGAATATTTGCAGGGAGTGTTTTCATCTTTGTTGTTGTTGTTGTTGGAGTAATTGTGCAGAGCTGCGGTGGTGGGACAACCGAGTAAATTTTTTTAAAAATGTTTGCACGAAGAGGTCGCCGAATTCCTCGTGCATGTTTTACAAGATCCGAAATATTGGTGTGATAATTGCCTTATCAGACCATTATTTGGGATATTAAACATTAGGGAGTGTCGTCAAACACTGTCATTGTACATCAATAAAGGGAGATAGACCGAAGTGTTTGGCGACGACGACGAAGACAGCCTGTACGCATATAAAAGACAAATCTTAATGTAGAAGAACATATAAACTTAAATCGTGCGCGCATAAAGGCTTACAAAAGTGCTCCAAGATGGACTTGAACGCAATGAATTCCGTTGGAAATATGGAGGGCAACAAATAGTTACAACAGACTGCCGGTGCGACGTTAAAAATTGTGGGGCAGATGTACAAAAATGTGGTTACCGATAGGAATGCAGAAACAGTAATAAAACATTTCAAATATAATATCAAACCATTGGTGAACGCAATTCGGCAACAAAATTTAAATATTGGACAGAAACGGCATTTAGAAACCGTCGCGGGGCATATAAAGCTTACAAGCAAAAAAAGGTGTGGGTGTGAGAAAAGAAGCGAGAAGTGCGGGTATGTGTTGGGAAGAGGCAGAAAATGCGTTTAAATGCAGACTTCAAATCGGGGTGATAGTGAATTTGAAACATAAGGACCAAAAGCTCTTTTTGCAAGACGCGCTGCATTTATTTGCACCCCGCATAAAGAATGTGTATAAAAGCTACAAACTGTGCTAAAAGTGAACACAACTTTTTGCCGACAGTTCGTTTAAACCACCAAAGACGCTGTTTTAACAGACTTGAAAAACTTCCAAACAAAAAACATACCTTGTTATGCAGGAACATGTGGAAAATAATGCAATGGAAGATTCAATTTTAACTCTGTTATCAGAGTGTCAAGAAAAAGAGGGTGGATGGGCGTTATCAGAAATTATACCTTTAACCGTAAACATTAACAGTTGTACTGATTTGTTCCACGCATCATGATACCTCGAACTACCTTTGTGGGTGAAAAAGAAACGGGCTTGCATCAACGTGAAAAGTGAAGACTATGCCTGTTTTGCGTGGCCGATCGTGTCAGAATGTTAAATGAACTGCAAAAAATGCGAGTATCGGGAAGCATCTGTTTGTTATATTTGTGCGAAACCTTTTTTGGTGATATAAAGGTAAAAGATCATTCTCACTTTACCGGTAAATATAGGGGCTCCGCCCATCAAAATTTCAACCTCAATTATAAAACAGATCGTATAATACCAGTTGTTTATCATAACCATACAAGCTGAGAATAGGGAATTAAGCGAACACAAATGTACTCTGATAAAACGTAAAGGTGTATTTCCTTACTACTGTATCACCTCCATCGATGTATTATCAGAAAACCAATTACCATTAAAAGACATCTTTTATAGTAAGCTGAAAGATGCTCATATTTCAAATTATGATTATGATCATGCGCTGAAAGTTTTTAATGAGTTTAATTGTAAAACTATAAAAGATTACTTAAATTTATATTTGAAAACAGATTTTGGTGTTGGCCGATGTTTCTGAAAACTTTTGAACGAGTTGTCATAACTTACGGATTGGATCCCGCTCATTATTACACTTTACCCGGTTATACCTGGGACGCAATGTTAAAATTTACAAAAGTAGAACTCGAACTTGTATCGAATATAGATATGCTGTTAGTCATCGAACGAGGTATCCGCGGAGATATTAGTCAGTGTTCTACAAGGTACTCTAAAGCAAGCAATAAATATTTTCCGGCAGACTATACACCCACGCAATCAACAAAGCACATTACATACTACTACGTTAATAATTTATACGGCTGGGCCATGATGCAGTACCTACCGTACAATAATTTCTGTTTTTAACTCGTTCAGAAATGGATTGTTTTAACTTTAACAGTATCGGCGATGAATCAACAAACGGGTACATTTTAGAAGTGGATATTAAGTATCCAAACGATATTAATTTGTGTAATCTTCATACAGATTTACCGATGTGTTCAGAGCACGCCATTTCTCCCCAATCAAGGTTACAAAAACTAATGACTATGCTCAATAAAAAAAAACGATACGTGATGCATTATAGGAACCTAAAACAAGATATCGCCGCAGGAATAAGGGTTACTAACTTACATCGCATATTATCGTTTAATCAATCTCAATGTTTAAGACCGTACATTGAGTTAAACACTCAACTTAGAACTAATGCTAAAACCGAATTCGAGAAAAATTTGTTCAAATTAATGAATAATGCTGTTTTCGGTAAAACAATGGAGAATGTTCGTAACCATAAAATTGTTAAATTGGTAACGTGATGGCATGGAAGATATAGTGCTAATCATTACATATCACAACCTAATTTCCATAGTAGAACAATATTTAGTGAAAATATTGTAGCTATAGGATTATCAAACTTGGAAATACTTTTTAATACACCGATATATGTAGGTATGGCAATATTAGATATAAGTAAAACTTGTTTACGATTTTCATTATAATTACATGGTGCGTAATTTTAGTTATCAAGATTGTAAACTGTTGTATTCAGATACGGATAGTCTGCTTTATGAATTAACTTGCAAATATATATATATAATATTGTCACGAAAGTGCAAAATGACACATGAAGGATTTCCAGAGAATTTGTATTATGCATAAATATATTTTCCTGAATTACGTGTAGATTGATAAGAATTAACCGCGAGCTGTTGTTTCCTGTATATCTGCTTGGATGGGCCAATGTCACATCACCACAGGATGTATGTGGTGTATTTTTCTGTTATTCCCTTGTCTGACGTTGTCTAACCAAATACTCATCTTTAGGGAATATAAAAGGAACGAGCTCGGGGTAGCGGGGCAGTAGCAATAATAATCATCAATCAGTTAGACTGTTAGTGTCCTGCTGCCCATCTTTGCTAAGCTGAGTTCTTCGTAACTGGCCCATAACAACGGCTAGAACTATGTAAGTTATAACTTAAATAAATTACTTTTATTTATAATATTGGTATGATTTATCGATCCCAAAATAAGCTACGACTGCCTCTGGCAACAATGAGTTCGAACCCCCGAGTCGTAGCAAATAGTGGAGGCTGCCGTGCTATTTTTTCGACCTAGTAATTGCTTAGCATATTTCAGTAATTTTCATTTTTTCAACCTTTCACTTTAAACAATTGTTATAAAACTACATACCATAATTATGAATACTTTTGCTTGCGATGCCTTCTCCAGAAAACAAAGCCGCTGCTAGTACCCCTAAATCCTACCAGAAACGCTGTTCTTAAACCACCCTTAGATTCCACTATTTTCCAACCAAAGAATACCTTAAGAAGGTCACCTCCTCAGTCCAGATCACCTAGCCCTTCTAATATCGAGTTAACTACACTCGAAGATACCGAAACAGTTTACAATATTCTCTCCCCAGATATTTCACAATCAATTTTCAAAACGCTACTAGCGACCCGTTTTATATTTCAGTAAACGAACATAACATTGAAGTTACTTTATCCGATCCAACTCTAGCTACAGTAAATTGTGCTCCTAATTACATTGGTATCAATTCTAAAATTAGTGCCGAAATTTTGCTTCAAAATCCTGTAGAAGACCTTGTCAAAATGCCGATTAATACTTTTTCTATAACCGACAATATGCCTGACGAAACTAATAATGTGCAAGAAACAACCCGTCGGGATACTCAAAATGTTGCAACTTCCGCGATTTATCCGAAATTTGTCAGCCCTCAGTTTTTTGTCCCAGGTGTCTCGAATTGTATTACTTTTTTTGCAAGATTTTGAACGTTGAGCCAATTGTAATAATTGGGGTGATACGGATAAAATTCGACATTTAGGGAATTTTCTAAATGGAACCGCTAACACTTGGTATAATGCTTATAAAAACAATCCGTCAAATGCAAATAAAACTTGGAAGTCAATTACCGACAACTTTAATGATCAGTTTGGAGGTCATTCAACACTCCGCGCCGCGAAAACACGTTTATTTCACAATAAAAAATCTGGTGTGATACACTCACACAACTTCGTTTTACAGTGATCTTATAATTAGTCAAAAATTTCATTTTTAATTTTTAACCATTTGTTAAAAATTTTCAAAAATTACAAATTCTACAAAAACGGTACAAAATCAAGTGTTAGTTGAAGAGACAAATTTTCTCTAGAATTTTAAGGTGAATTCAAAAATGTAATAATATACCGGGTGTTTTATTTAAAATAGGAGTTAATAAAAAAAATAGAAAAAAAAACAAAAGAAACCCACTTTAGAAGTATTCAACTGGAAAATCACCTATCTCACATCAATACACATTAAAAATGTAAGAAAAATGTGAAGTTTAAAAAAAATCGTTGGAGCCGTTTTTGAAAAAATCGAAAAAAACTGAAAAATCACAAGAGTAAACACCTACTTCCGGTTATGCGATTTTCTTCAAAAGCTTGCTGTCTCATCTACATAGTACACAAAACTTATATATGAAGTTTCAATGCCATACCTCTTTTCGTTTTTGAGATATTCTGTTCACAGACAGACAGACACACAGACAGACAGACCAATGAAAAAAAATATGTTTTTTGGGATCAGGGGACTCTAAAACGTGAAGATCTGTTGAAAACTCAATTTCGAATTTTTGGGGTGAATTCAATACTTCCTTTATAGTAGTAAAAGGAAGTAACAACAACCAAATCAAAATGTATTGCATTATTATTACGGGTTACTTGAAATTACCGATCAAATTACTCCGAAAATATCAATTGCCGATCTCCGCGGCTATTTCGAACAGGGGCTACCAATTTATAGGACCATATTTCATATTCTCTATCCATCAGATAATACTTTAACGGAAGCTTCCTTCCGCGATGCAGTTTTTCGTTTGGCAGATATGCAAAGTCTTGCCATGCAGGATGTTTTAACAAAGCATACAGCTTCACTTTTTACCGTAACTGAGGCAAAAAGGGAACGCACACCGACGCCAAATTGGCAAGCAACCCGAAGAAGGCGTCGATTTAATAATTCTCGCACACATGACGGGCGACCACGTTGTTTCACGTGTAATCGTCCAGGTCACTATTCAGTTGATTGTCGCAGTAATACCCGCCATACTACTTCATTTTCCCGACAACCTAATTGTAGAGGATGAAATCAATCTCCTAAAGATCATCAACGTAGGGTACCATTTTCTCGTACTAACAGCCCAGCCCCAAACGGCGACACGATGGGAACCACCGTTAAATGAAACCGTGCGTGTCGCTGAACATATTTCACCTTCTTTTAATATTACCACAACTTCTAGCAAAATTGTATCTATTATGGGCAAAATATTCCTTACAAACGTTTCAATTATAGTAGACACAGTAGTTTTTATAATATAGTACATTCGGATTTTGTAAAAAGTATGCCTTTGACTGAAGTACAAATTAAATTAACCACAGCAGGCAACCATAAAGTTTCTGTGTTAGGAGAAGCAAATATTTCTATCTCTTTAGAAAATGTTGTTATTGATATAAAAGCTTTAGTTGTTGAAAACCTACCGGAACCTTTAATTTTAGGTGTACAAGTTCTGAAAACTACCGTCATTGATTTCTTAAATTCAGTAATAACTCTACATCATAAAACACCACATATAATAATAGCATTCCATGCCGACAACCTCAACTACGGAAACTTATGTTCCTTATCTGCTACCACGATAGATGAAACATCTGTGGCAGAATACAAAGTAACCTTGTCAAGTGACACCATTCTTGATAAGAATACTGCAGTCGTTGCAAAAGTGAACGTAAAACCGCAATCTTCGGACGTCGACAGTGCATAACATTTTTGTAATTTCGATTTTTTTCCATGCGAGCGAAACCTTTTAAATAAACACATTACAATTTCTAAATTCCCTCATTATGTGAATAATCAATACGTTGTACAGCTTAAATTTTTAATTTTACCTAAGACCAAATTATTTGCGGGCACTACATTAGGATATTATAGTAAAAGTCCTACTTCAATTATTACTAATAGTTTTTTTTAATTCAAAGTGACACCCAGTGTGTAAAACAAACTGCACATAATATTAATCAAAATTTAATGGAAACTGAGCGGGCTGAATTACAAAACCTTTTAGATGAATTTTCTGCTATATTTGTGGAATCTACAGCATCGATGGGATTTACCGATTTGGTAACCCACTCCATCGATACTGGAGATGCACCGCCCGTTAAATCGCGACCTTATCGTATTTCATATCCTGAACGAGAAATTGTACGCAAACAAGTTCAAGAAATGTTAAACAATGACATCATCGTCCCTTCTCAGAGCCCGTGGAGTTCACCTGTAGTTTTAGTTAAGAAGAAAGGGGGAGATTACCGTTTTTGTATAGCTTATCGACAACTTAATTCAGTCACAAAGAAAAATAACTATCGCTTACCCCTTATTGACGATATTTTTCTCCATCTCGACCATACTAAGTATTTCACGTGTTATAGATTTGTACGCCGGTTATTGGCAATGTGGCTTAGATGAATCTAGCCAAGAAAAAACAGCTTTTATAGCCCCTGGTGGATTTTATCACTTCAAAAAACTTCCGTTCGGCCTTTCAACCGCGCCATAGACGTTTCAATCATTAGCAGGCCGTGTTTTTGAAGGTTTAAAATGGAAAGAATTAATTGTTTACTTAGCCGGCCTACTTATGTTTTCAACAACTTTTCGAGAGCATTTAATTAGACTTCGTCATGCCTTTGACAGATTAAAAAAATCCGGATTAACACTCAAACCCTCAAACTGTGCCTATGCACAAACTAAGGTCAAAGTATTGGGCCATGTAATTTCTGAAAACGGTATAGAACCTGATTCAGATAAATTAAAAGCTATTTCACAGTTTCCTCAACCTTACACTGTAAAGAACATTCAAAGTTTTTTAGGTTTAGCCAATTATTATCGTAAATTTATTCAAAATTTTTCTCAAATAGCAAGACCTCTCTATGAACTTTATAAGAAAGAAGTACTTTTGGTGTGGATTACAGAGCATGACTCTGCTTTTCAAACACTTAAAACTAAATTATTAAACCCTCCTGTTTTGACTCATTTTGAACCTGAAGCTCCGAAGGAATACGCACAGATGCTTCTGGAATAGGCATTGGCGCCGTACTGTTGCAAGAAAAAGACAGTCAACTTTATCCGATTGCTTATACTTCTCGGTCACTAACAAAAGCCGAAGCAAATGATTCCATTTCAGAACTAGAAGCTCTTTCCATAGTTTGGAGTTTAACTTATCTAAGACATTTAATTTTTGGCCGTCAATCAAAATTGTAACAGATCACCACGCTATTTGTTTTATTAAAACTTTGAAAAATCCCAAAGGCAAATTAGCTCGTTGGGCTATCAAATTATTTGAATTTGATTATACGATTGTGCATAAACAAGGTAAACGTCATACGGATGCGGACTGTTTATCACGAAACCCTGTTGACATTCCATCATCAGGGGATGACGAAGATTTAGTTGATGTTCCAACATACCTATTAAAAACCGATGATATTTCTAAATTACAAACTCAAGATCCAAAATTAATAGAAATACTTCAAAATCCAGAACTAGCTGGTATAGGTTCTAGACGTTCAAGATTTTTTTTTTATACGACAGCATTTTATATAAGAAAAATTGTAGTAGCGACCCCTTATCAAATCATTTAGGAGTTACAAAAACTTATCATAAAATTAAAAATAATTACTATTGGGATAACATGCTCAAAGACATTAAGAAATATGTTAAGGGATGTCCTGACTGTCAAGCTCAAAAAGGGCAAATCCATTTCAAACCTACGGGATTATTACAACCGATTTTAGTGTCGCTTCCTTTTGACAGGATAGGAATTGATTTATTAGGGCCCTTTCGCCGTAGTAAAAAGAGCAATACTATGATCGTAGTAGCTATTGATTATGCGACTCGTTGGGCGGAAGCCAAGGCCTTACCCAATGGGAAAGCAGGACCAGTAGCTCAGTTTATTTTTGATAATATAATTAGTAGGCATGGTTGCCCTCCTTATATTTTAAGTGATCATAGTAAAATGTTCCAATCAGAATTAGTCACTGATTTATTAAAAATCATGGGGATTCAGAGTAATTTCACAACTTCCTAGCACCCTCAGTGTAATGGACTTTGTGAACGGCGAAATAAAACATTGGCAAATATGTTATCTTTGTACACTAATACGTATCAAACCGATTGGGACTTATAACTGAATCATGTTGTTTTTGCATATAATTGCGTTCGCCAAGACACCGCCAAAGTGTCACATTTTTCCCTCGTGTATGCTCGGGAACCAGTCCTACCAACGGAAGCTTCTCTAAAACAAACAGTTCAATTGGAGGAAGTCCAGAAAATTTGGGAACGTGCGTTATGGATACGGAATTATGCTATCGAAAATATTCATAGTAAACAACTAACGGATAAGGCGCGTTATGACTCGAAACACCGTGACATAAATTTTAATGTGGGAGATAAAATAAAAATATTTACTCCAGTTCGTAAAGTCGGCCGAAGTGAAAAATTACTACTAAGATGGTTGGGGCCATATACAATTGATAAAAAAGGTAAAGTAGACTACCTAATCCGAATGGGACCTCACCCAAATTCACGCACCGACATTGTCCATGTCAGCAGAATACTTATTTATCACGATCCTTGGACTCCTTATCCAGATTCCGAACCAGCACTCTCCGATTGTGAATAAGGAATTTGTTTGTCACAACTTCCACTTTTCTTTTCTTAGCAATCATCCATCCTTCGGGACACCCATTTATGCGGACCTACAATTCTTTCTCGGAAAGCGGAATGAACTAATATTGAAGGAATTTGCTGGACTGAATAGCCGGACAGGTCGCCTAACTAAATATGTATTCCGGCCTCCGTGTCTGTGGGAGGAGTTGCCGGAGCCGCAAGCAGTGACTAATAGTTGGTTGATCTCGAACCTCCACGGGATCAGTTGGGATGCGGGGACGATTCTCTATTCCCATCTCCGAGCCATGCTGGCTCAGTACCTGGCGGGGGCTCGAGTAATCGTGAGAGGGAGCGAGAAGATAGCCTTTCTTCAAAATCTTATTCTTAATCATCGCGCGGAGGAGGCGGTGAGTAAAATGCCTTTCAGGGGGACAAGGCCCTGCCAGCTACATCGAGAGATGCACCATAAGTGTGCTTGTGAGCAGGCGCATTATTTACAGGCTCTCAGCGAAAGTCAAGCCTTGACTTACCCCGCAACAAGGGCAGATCGCCCCTCTCTCCAAACCCGGCGACATTCCTAGTAAGTTGGCTTCCCATTTTACAAATAGGATTCTGAATATTGACATCACACAATCGATCCGGTGATACGTATTGATTTTGTTCTGGTTGGTTATACCGTGGAGTTTGATAGGTGAGAGGAATGGTAGCGGAATAAGTGATAGTATCGGAAAGTGGCTTCCAGAAAGCACCAGTAGTAATTTTGACTGGTATTCCATTAGTTAATAGTGAAGTTGCCAGTACAGACAGGAGTAGTGTACTGTAAAGAAAGAGTGTGATAGGTATAGGCGTTATTAGCATTACACAAATTTTAATTATTTTTTTAGAGAATGTTTCTTTTCATTATAGGAAGCATGTCGATGTTACGTGGAGTAGAGGTGACATTTAGTTGCTGTAGTTGCGGGTTGAAGGATAAGCCTATCACTATTAACCAAGAAACAATGACGGAGGTAGTATATCACTATTCAACTGGTAAGGGAAGTTAAAAAATGGCAAAAAGTTATATGAAAAAAGGAAAATAATTTCACAAAGTCTCAAATCCACAACTACTCCATCATATGAGGAGATCGCTCCGCATTATGAAGAGATGACGCGTCCACCGGCGTCTTTACCTATCGCTCGGCTAGGTGCCTTTGACAAAAGTGAGTGGTATAACGAATTAAAAAAATTAGAGAAGAGAAAAACATTTATTTATTTGAGGTCATCAAAAAAAAGAAATGCACTAAATTAGTATTTTTTTTTAAATTATGATTGCAATTCAAAGTCCTCGTCATCTTCAGTATCCACTCCTGCCCCCGCCGGCAATATGTTCAAGTGTTTCGGCGTTGCGGCTGGTGGCTGTGCGTCCCACTGAATGGGCTGCTCTGCTGGTTCTTCTTGGAAAGTGGATGTTGCTGGCGGCTGCCCACTGGTCCATGGTGTAACTACTAATCGCAAAATTGATTCTTTACGTTCGGATGAACATGATCTAAATCAACTCCTTCAGAAGATTAATCTCGAACTTACTAAAAATATTAGAGAAATTACTAACAATTCGCAAGCTTGCAAATGATATCAACAACAAGTTGAAGCAAATTTATTAGAAACTTGTCAAAAAATTAATTCTGTTACTACTTTTGATAATCAATTACGGACTGCAGTAGACAAATCAATTGATGAGATTGATTTTAAAATACAACGTTCTATGTTTTATTCTTATGGCAATTTATTACGTTTAATCAATTTCGAACGTTCTTTTAATAATATGGAAATTTTAAACCAATATAAAGATCACAAAATTCTATCAGCCGTTATTCATCCCACTGTTTTACGACAAGATTTACTCAAATTAATTCAGGAACTTCAAAAAACTAGTCATGTTCTAACTATACCCGCCACTGAAATTTCACGATACTATAAATTACGCATAGCCGATTGTACCTACTATTTCAGATTCCATGATTTATGTGGACCTACGAGTGCCCATAACTAAAAAAGGTCAAAACTGACAATTATATGAATTAATTACCACTCCTTTTGCATGGAACAACGAAACTTGCTTCTTAATGCATGATACCTTGTATTTAGCCGTAGCAGCCACTAAAACTTCAGCTGTACCTCTTATGAAACCTCTTTCCGGATCTGGTTTACATCATTGCAAACCGTATCACGATAAGTTATGTTTTTTACCCAGCATCGGACGCCATTTATGGTTCGCAATGTGCTTATAAAATGTTCACTCCTTAGTATGGCTGTCCTTAATGCTTTATACATTGGCATTGTTGTTTCTAATTGGCCATTATTTGTATAAGCGTTTTAGAAAAATTAGGAATTCATGTAACAACGCCCAAGCACCAACTATGGATGACCACGAAAATTGTAGTAATGACGACGTACTGAAGCCGTCGCCACCAATCAGAGTTCGTTTCCCAGTCACCCATATAAGTGACTTTAGTCAGGTGCCCAGTGGAAAAAGCGTCATGGTAACGCTCAAGCCTGGACCAGCCCCCAGCCAAGTTAACTCAACTGGGGCAGCTGCCAATTGAGGGTTGGTAGCCAGTGCAGGACTTTTCACCATTTGAAATGCCACGATGGTGGATGATGTCTCCGGGTCCTGTCACTGCTGAGTAAGGTGTGTGTGTGTGTAAAACCTAGGTCTCAATGTGTATGTATATGTGTATATTAATATTTTGGTTTATCTCCCGAGGAAGTGGGAAAGGACTGCAGTCAAAGCCTCTGAGATCGCAACTTTTGGAAAGTAGACA